>JAYMFX010138767.1:0-10121 GCA_036784945.1 Monocelis spectator | reverse complement strand
CCAGCTGTATATCTATGGTCTATAACATATTGATTATCCAGCTGTATATCTATAGTCTATAACATATTGATTATCCAGCTGTATATCTATAGTCTATAACATATTGATTATCCAGCTGTATATCTATAGTCTATAACATATTGATTATCCAGCTGTATATCTATGGTCTATAACATATTGATTATCCAGCTGTATATCTATGGTCTATAACGTATTGATTTTAGAAATATAATTCTTCCAAAACGTACTCAAAACCGAATTTATTCAAAACTGCTTTTAATGAAAATTGTTTGAATCAAACTGTAAAGTGTGAAGCAACTCTAACTGGTAAGAGATAATCATTTTAATGAGATTTCATTTCATTCTAACAATTCTAACCTTTTTAACTCTGAAGAAACATTTAAAATTTGTTCAGGAACGTCAATTGTAATAAAATTCTCTTAACAATTAAAATATTTATGTAGCAAAATTTATTTTGTCTAATTAATTTTTATGGCATAATAGATATTAATATGTACAATAGAGATATATATAGGTACAACAATATCTAAATCTCATATCTATGCATCATTATAAATCTGCTTTTGTGTTTTACCGAGATCGAGGTATAGCTGAGTTCTAGAGAGTTGATCAATATATTAAGGAATTGTTCACTGCAGATCTCTGTCTCTTGCAAGGTGACAATGAATTTAATCTCTATACCTAACTGGTGTCAAACAATCAAATTGTGCAGGGCAAACTGAAATATTATTAGCTGAGCGGATCTTTATTATACACGTCTAGAGAATTATCAAAAGAGAAAAGTCGCTGTTTAAATTGCGTCGAAATGTTAATTTCTGTGTTCTTCTCGGGCAATCAATGCTTTGTAACACTGTGTGTGTGCAAGAGTGTCAGTCACAGCGACTCTGCTTACACAATATCGCTATTCTTTCTCTTCTTCTCTGCTATAAACAATGCCGACAGTATTTAATCGGTCTCTCTACTCTCTCTGTTCAGTGCTCCAACCATTACTTCGAGGGGTAATCTAGCGAAATTTCTGATAACATAATAATCTTATGTACTTACTATATATTATGATATTATGTCATGGAGCACGGGTTGATGATTTAGTTGACTTATTTTTGATAGCAACAATATCGTGCTGTGTTCTATTACCTATATGGTAAGAGCGTTAATTAAAGTGATTATCGCATGGCGGGTATGTACCACCACAGACACACAGCAACAAACACTCTGAGAACTAAGCGTACTGACTGATATACCTATTATTGTCCAATCGATCGATAGCATAATATAGAAGAAGGCATGGCAGGCAGGCATGCGTGCCAATAGGTCGCCCCAGAACAGATCCTATCTCAATAAATTCTATTGTATTCCAACTATATCTAGAGCTACACCTATGCTATAGAATAGAATAATATGACTCATCACATTTGGAGAATAATAGAACTCATCATAAATTATTTGAGGCGCTGCTACTTTTAAAATCTGTGTTACCTATCTGTGGTACCAATGTATTCATTTCTGCACATATAAAAATCAAAATAAACAAATAAAAGGGACTCATAAAAGTAAACAAAATAAAGTATTGTTAGCTCTTGTTGTCAAATCAATGCAGACAAAGAAGGATTATGAATTTGAAGAGAATCAATATTCTACAGTAAGATCAATAAAAATTGGAAACTACATATTATAATAAAGAGAAGTTACCTAGAATTTACCTCAGCAAGATCGATCTGTAGATAGAGGCAGCGTATCTTCTTACAACTACACTATAGTCTACATACTCGCTAATAACATCATAGACATAGGATAGAATGAACCAATGAAATCAATTCTGGAAGATTTCTATAATCGAATTTCTATTGGTATATTTATTTTAGGAGAGGCTATGAATTCAGATATTTGCAGAGAACCTTATTTAGAAAGTGAGTAATCAATTATTGTGTGAGAATTCTCCTACATATCAATGATGATGATCATATCATTATCATGATAAACAAAACATTACAGATATGGAATTAGACTCGCTGAAGAAAGATTTCGAAGATTGCTTCAAGCGAGAAACATCGATAGAGAATCCGCTGAATACTGACGAACTTCTCTCCGCTAATCCCGATAATGGAGACTTCCTCCTGTCACCCACCCAGCTAGAGAGTCTCATGAAGTACGAGTTCGGTGCAACACCACCACAATCACAATATGTCGTCGACCCGTTCAGTGTGTGCGCAGACAGTGAACTGCGCACACATGAATGGCTTAGACAGAGCAGTCCCTCTTCTGATAGCAGCAGTCTGGCGGACAGTATCACATCAGATATGATCAATACACTTACGAAGGATGCCTCTCCGCGCGCGAGAAGAATGAACCTGGAGTCAACATCTTCCTCTATGTCACGTGATCAAATTCAATTGAATGAGAATTGTCTGGAAGAGGATTGGCTGACTCTTATCCCGGACATTCCCATGCCCAGCAATGACTGCCCACCACCGAGCCCGGCACCCACGGAGATCCTTGAGAACCCCAATGATCGAGAAGATCCCACTCTAACTCAGAATGTTTATTTAGACTATCCATGGCTAGAGCACGACCTTGATAAGGAATTTGAGGTATTTAGAAGTTTTTATATCTCTCTAATGATTATTGACATATCTATGTATTATATAGCAGGGTCATTTTCTAATCTCAATGATTATTCGCATATCTATGTATTATATAGCAGGGTCATTTTCTAATCTCAATGATTAATTTACAGATGAGCATGTCACAGGATTTGGACCAACAAGAAACTTCCATGGAAGCATCAACCGCTTATTCCAGTTCAGAGTCGGCACCATCTCCACATCCAACTTCCACATCCAATGTTGAAAGAAAGGTTTCCTCCTCGACATCCTCGGTGATGACTGTCTCTTCAGCTAGCGTGCCAGCCATTCACATAAAGTCGGAGAAAAAGTTGGCGCAAGTCAATACCGCGCATCAGACTGACCACTTTGACAATAAGTCGTGTAAGATTGTGAATAAACAATTTCAACAGAAGAGGAAATTGAAATCTTCTACAAATGCTCCTCGTGTAAAGCATGAAGTGGTATTGGTTAGCTCCCCACCGGATAATCATGAAAAGCATCGACCTTCTCAAAGTGAGCTGAGGTTAAACAGTGTCAAGCGCAGTTGTATTAATCATTACGATTATCATTCTGAGGAGGAGGAGGATCATTACAGTTCCAGTAAGAAGAGCTATAAAGCTTTTAAACCTTTGATGGAATAGTTGGAATGCATAGATGGGACTTTTAAAAATTAATTTCAAGGAGAAATACCTCAATTCAAATGACTCAAAATATTCCTTAAGAAACACAATTTTAATACGAGTTCGTAACCCGATCACATTCCATAAATTACTCTGTAGAGAAACATCTGGATATCCGATCAAAGTACCTCAATAATCTATAGAGTCTATTTCTGCTTCGATCAGATATATCCAGATGTTTCTCTACAGATTAATTTATATATTGTGATCGGGTTACGGACTCGTATTAAAATTGCGTTTTTTCTATAGGGAATAATAGTCCTCTATGTATAGTTCCCATATAAAGGAGACTCCAAATTTAAATAATTTTGCAATTTTGATAAGTCATCAAATTATAGTTAAATAGAGTAGAACCCTTCTATAGAGAACGACCTAGCGACCTCTCTCAGACTTTTATAAGGATTTAGAGGAGGTATTTATAATATTAGAGCTGATTAGTTAATTGCAATTATGAGATTGACCTTATCGTAATATTTGACAGATATTAACTCATTCAGATAAACTAAAACATGTTTATCGAACCCTGGACACAAGCACACACGCATACATTGTTTCTTAAATAAAGTCACAATTATTTACTATTAAAATAGATCGAGTAGGTTCTCTCTCTCTCTCTCTCGCTCTCTCGCTCTCTCGCTCTCTGAGCGCGTGTGAGTTCGTACTTCATGAAATATTAGCTGATAGCTAATATTAGTTTAGTAATGTTAAATGCTTTTGTTTCATGAATTTTATTTGTGAAACAGGTTTCATCTATAGAGCTCTATCATCACCGTCACCGGTGGAATCTAATAATAAAAGGCTGTTATGTAAAGATACTTCATGGAGGCCAACATCGTCTTTATAGGGTTACTGCGTAGTTTTGATAATGCAACAATACTCAACAATATATAGTTATGAGATTGTGTAAGAACCCGTGGTGTCTACAGGTACACAATTAGCAGTTGATTGTGTAATCATATTGTGTCTCTATATCAGAATAGGTATATAAGCATTCAGCATAAATGAGTTTCTTCTCAGCTTAATGCACTGAAAGAGACTCTGTGTAGGTATACCCATTAAGATTCTGCATCTACAAATAGGTACATAAAATTTGATGAAGCATTTCAGGCTGTTTTTATTGGCCCATTTATCATTACTTTCTCACTAAAACTACTCCAGATAATTCAATAATATATCTCACTGAGAATCATACCTACATAGCTAAATAATAGGTACTGTGATCACATTTATGAGAAATTAAAAGTTTTACAATAATTGTCTAGACGTCTCACCAATACTGTAAAAAAACTCAAACCCACGATTTTAATCTGACTACAATCGGACTATTCATAATATATTGATGATAAGATTTGCTTCAAATATTTAAAATTCGCTACAATATATTCTATCATACTACTTATGAATAGAAATAGTATCGATTAATTAATATTCAGGCTATATAAAAATCGATAATAACAGATCCATATTGAAACTAACTAATATCTATGGTCATACAATTTGATTTCTATGGGTATGATCCTATAAGTATATGTATTTGTTGTAAATTTTTTATTGTTTTATTTCAGAAATTTCAAACAAGAGGCCGCACAAAGCCTCAAACAATTCTGTATCCCCGTATCATTCTTGTTGCTCTCCATCCCCGAATCTATCCGACGAATACTCAACTGATTCCTGCTATTCAGAAGAAAACTACTCCTCGCCCTCATCACCTTGTCCCTCATCCTATCATTTAACCACAAGTACCACCTCTAACGGCTCATCCGTCTCATCCAGACAGCACTCAAACTCGAATATAAACAGTCATAACAACAGCTCCACTAACAACAAATCAACGCACAACAATCAGTCAAAACCACCCAAACCTAAATACGAAGGTCCATTAGTTGTCAGACATCGGCGAGAGTCGGGTCAAACTTATTTGTGGGAGTTTCTTTTGGAATTGTTGGATAATTCACGATACGCGCCCGCTTACATTCGATGGCTGAATCGAGATCAGGGCATTTTCAAACTGGTGAACAGTAGTCGTGTGGCGACCCTATGGGGTGACAGGAAGAACAAGCCTGGGATGAACTATGAAACGATGGGCCGAGCATTAAGGTAAGGTACCACAGGCTTACGCGCTGCTTCAAAACTCACCAAAACAATTTTGATTGGTTGAAAGCTCAATTAATTCTAGATTTCTATGTCTTAAGCTAACTGTAGTGTACATATAAAGTGCATATCTATAGTATATAACATAGGTATAAGACGTCACTAACTGACGCTATCATAAGAAAGCAGCGCTGACTGAAAACCAATCAGCCAATGAAATCAAAGTATTCTCCTTCTAACTGAAATCATCGAGACTGCATTAGATACCAATCAGCCAATGAAATTAAAGTATTCTCCTGCTAATTGAAAGCATTTTTGGTAGGCAGAGGAGTAATAACTCTTTACATTTTAAACCATTAAACCAGGAACCATTACTATCACACTCAGTTATGAAAATTATCTAGTTTGAATTCCATAAATTGTACGATTGCATAATTGGAGGCTATAAGGTACTTCCATTATACACTCTGCGTAACACTGCATTACATCTGGTCACATCTGGTCAAAAGTTTAGTTGAGGCATTGTTTGTATTCAGTGAAGCAGAGAGTGATATAATTGCTGTTTGTCAGAGCCTGTATGCCGCTATGCTTTCACATATACATAAGATGATATTCTGCAATAAGCTGACTTTAACTTGTTTAATTGGATTATAAGTAAATATGTAAGCGTGAGTTACAACAGCTATAAATGAAGATGGTGTTCACCTTGAAAAAGAAGAAGAGAGGTTCATAGACATTAGGGTTTTCTAACCAATTGAGTTGCGCTTTCTTGGGATTTTAGGGGCAGCTGCATTTAAATACAGGTCTAATAAATAGGACGACATCGAAGTATTTTGAGAGAGGGAGAGAGAGAGAGAGAGAGAAAGAGAGATCACCAACTCGCGCTATCATAAGAATGCAGAGCTGGCTCAAATCATTGGCTGCATTAGATGCCAATCAGCCAATGACATCATAGTATTCTCATTCTAATTCTAACTCTTTGCAATTTTGTGCCTACCACGAGAGCGAAGCACAGAAAGGGAAATTACAGGCCAATGATATCTCTCTATTCTCTATAGAATTCTGTGATCAAACAGCACTCAGCTAATTCAATTAAAAGTGTGTAAAAAATTATCAATTAGTGATTTGCCATCTGCATTTCTTCGTCCTTTTGTCTATCACAGCAGCACCATCGAAGAACTGAATTTGCTCGTTAGTATATATTGTAACCTATACTCTCTGTCTTCATGCGTCTTAAATTGATTGTTTGTTCCTGTTTATTATTATCGATGCGTGTATTGAACATTTTCGTTTTTATTTACACTTAATCAAACAATCATATTGAGCTCTTTCAAAACAAATAAATCGATAATTCTTTTATGCTGACTATATTGAAAGCGACTGATATTTACTTTAATGTCAAAATCAAAATGCTCTTCGTACATTCCATAACACTCGCTCATACTACTTACCTACTATGAGAGATGAGAAGAGAGAGAGAGAGAGAGAGAGAAAGAGAAAGAGAAAGAGAAAGAGAAAGAGAAAGAGAAAGAGAAAGAGAAAGAGAAAGAGAAAGAGAGAGAGAGAGAGAGAGAATATTGTAATTTTAAATTCACTCCCAAATATATTCATTCAATGCGCCATAATCATCATCGCACGAAGTGAAAACACGTTACCATGGATACAAAATGTGCACTATCGCACCGTGTATAGAGATCATTTGAATCAACTGCCATTCATTCATAGACTTTGTGTGCGCTTTGTGAGGGAGTTACTGAATAGAAGAGTGGGATAGCGCTCTATAATAAATATGTGAATATACTGCAGCACTGCGTACCTCTTGGTGGGAGATGACAATCTGAATTTTATTTAAATATGGCAGGCATTAATATAGTGTATCAATCATCGGTTTAGGTGCGGTCCTCATTGAATCACTGCTAGAAAATTGAATAATAATCTCTAATATTATCCATACTGACAATTGCTGACAGAATTAAAAAGAATATCAGCTAGCCTTTGCACACACAGATTTTGAGAATGTAGATAAAAGAACAACTTAAAGTCAACTTTCAAAGTGAAAGAATCAAAACGACAGTTATAAACTTTTAAATGATAGAAATGGAAACATTATTTAAAATTGAGAAACAATTTGGATTTAAAAAGTTTATTAAACGATGTAAAGATAAAACTTATTGCTGGAAGGTAATTTTTAATTTGAAAACCTTGAAAATAGAAATCTTCTTCTAAAGAGTCCTAACTGGAATGAGGATGATTCATGATCTATGGTTATTTTATGATACAATTTATGAACTGAAATGCGGAAAATGATACAGAAATCGATATTTAACAACATTCCAGTCGATTTTTGCATATCTATATATATGCATATGTACATATGTACATAGATCTATAAATATCGCTGAATTGTGTACTCAACTAATTCTGATTGGCTAGCGTGTCAGACTAACTCCATATTATGCTATAAATAGCTCTCCTCGAATTGCTGGGATCATCTTAACAAACCTCGACATATTCAAACTGCTCAGCTCAGTATTGAGATATGTGATCGATGATACTTATTTATAAGGTTTGGGTTCCTTATAAATTCAATTCTTTAATTCTATAAATTTTAGATATTACTACTCGCGTCGTATTCTGGAAAAGGTCCCTGGACAGCGACTGGTCTATAAATTTGCCACTGATTTGCTCATAGGTCGTACCTGCAAAACTGAATGCAAAACTGAACTCTAATTCTCTAATCCAAACGCAATTCTCGCTAAAAGCAGGAGAAGATTATCAATCGAAAATGTGGTGAACTGAAAATAGGATTTGATTACGTAATAATGAATTGTATCGGACCGCTTAATTAAGAACTCAACAGAACAGTTTTATTTGACTAATTTGAAATCTGTATTGGCTCTTAATTATGCATTTTATTGACATTTTCTGTTTTGAGTTTTACTTACATAATATATACTCATTTCAAGTAAGTTTGATCAGAAAAACGTTGAGATTGTATTGAAACAAATAGTTTTTTAAGTATTATGATACATACGTAGCTATTCACTAATTTAATCTTGTGTGCGATTTGTGTTTCTTTTCTTAGTTAAAAAATGTTGTTTGTTTTTATCTAATCAATTGATGCATTCTCTATATATTGTTAATCTAAATCTTTTATTTGATCTAAGATTATTTTGAAATCATATGTGCCAATTTTTAATCTTTGTTTCTTCTTTCAGTATAATTTTCATTTCATTTCTTTGGCTGTGTATAATTTTTAATTTTATTTATTACTTTTTTACAATCTATTTATTTAGCTGAATAATTAAACATTCTAGTATTATTAGTTACTACTGTTAAATATTGTAAGTAGTCTAATAAGTTTCATGAAATATTAATTTATAGAGTGTAAATATTTCTACTTCCTAAACAGATTTAGAATGTTTATTTAAGTTATTATTATTTATTTATATTTTTCTCCTTTCTGTTTTGAATAGTATTAAAATCTCTATTGTTAGAAAGCCGCCCTTATGTAGTGTGACTCCAATTCGCATGACATATCTATCTACATATCTATTGTATGCATATCTTGAAAGCTGTGTGATTATAATCATAAGTATACATATTTATTTTCATTGAATAAGGCTTTATATTAAATGATTTGAGAATTCATGTCAGCTATTAGTTGCAATTATCATTTGTGCCTTTTATTATGTAGTCAGTAAGCTTTCATTGTTTAATTATTTATTTATCGATTTTACTTTAAAATGTACATATTATCACATCAAATTTCATTTTAATAAAATTTCTTGCCTCAACTATCAACTTCCTTCTTCTCCATTAGATAATAAAGTTCAGTATTTAGTAGTTCAGCTTCAGTATTTATCAAGGGAGAGAATTCTCATTGATGCTAACATACGAGTAGTAAGGTGAACCAGATCCCCAGCATACCCCCTAGATGAGTCACCAAAAGTTACACCCGCCGGTTACCGATGAGTCACTACCACCTTCCCCCCAAAATAATTTCTATGAGTCATCAATCCCCCCGATGAATCATCATTCTAAAAATAGATCAATGAGTCATCGATGACGTCATCACCCCCCCGATGAGCCCTCGGTAATCAGGATCTGGTTCACCTTACTATACTTATATGACCTCTGAATTATTAAAGTATTCCCTGGATAAAACATAGAATTCAACTTAATTCTAATGTCTTTTAATTTTTATCGATGCGTCTCTTAGAATTCAATCAACTCAGAATCGAGAGAAAGAATTAAGTACTGGGCTGCAGAATATCGTTAACTGTACAGCATTCTTGCTAATCGATGCATTTCAGACAGACAGACAGACGTTAGTTTGTAAAATATTGTTTGCGGTGTTTGCAGAGTAACTCCCTGTATTATTTCATGCTTGTTCATCTGGATATCTATTATTGTTGTTTCTATCCACATTACAGCTGTATTTCCACGAATATATTCTTTTCATGATTTTCTCTATCACACCCATAAAAAGTAGACAAGGAAATAATGTTTCCTTAAACTGATACTTATAATCAGGAGTTTCATATCATATTCGCTTAAATAATTCGGCTAAAAGGATGATGTATTTACTATTAATCAGCCTGGTTGTCGTTCAAATTATTGACTTAGAAGGTAGGTGAAAATTTATATAAATAACATTTCAATATATTATTTTATAGATCATGAATACTTTAATAACTGGCTCAATCTGTATCTGTGTGTGACT
>JAYMFX010138656.1:0-11167 GCA_036784945.1 Monocelis spectator | reverse complement strand
CAAGTTGATGATAGTCTTCTTGGACAAGTTCCTATGAGGTAACATATCAAGTTTGACAAGTTGATGATAGTCTTCTTGGACAAGTTCCTATGAGGTAACATATCAAGTTTGACAAGTTGATGATAGTCTTCTTATTAAATTATACTCTACAAGTGTCAGACACAGATTCAACAATGAAAACAGATTCACTGGAAGTGTTATAAAATAGAAATGATATCACAATTTGTGTTAAATTTGAATTTAAATCATATTTCTTCTAATGCGTAATATATTTAGGTTACATAA
This sequence comes from Monocelis spectator, assembly GCA_036784945.1. Classification (NCBI taxonomy): domain Eukaryota; kingdom Metazoa; phylum Platyhelminthes; order Proseriata; family Monocelididae; genus Monocelis; species Monocelis spectator. The sequence continues at coordinate 10,882 of JAYMFX010138656.1, read as the reverse complement.
TAGTTGTATCACATAATATTTATTTAATCCTCTTGTCCTGGGGCGCTGAGCATTTAACACAGTATAGCTTTGTTAAAGTATAAAGAGGAAAAATATGTTACCTCTGATACTACTCGATAATGACAGACAGGCATGCTACGCACTAAGCTACTAAGCGTATTTAGTGGATAGCGTTTATTAATACGTTCCAATATTATAAAAATATTCTTTTAGTGATAAATATCATTTTTATTATTCTTATTCTACTACTTATAAGTAACATAATTTTTGTTTAGTAATTTCTTCATTTCAAGGTTAATTCTCTCTCTGAATGTTTCACTGTTATATAATATAAAATTGTAATTGGTCAAGCTCATTATCTAGGCCTATGGCAATAGTTGCCGTTAGCTACTAAAGCTAAGCGAACTATCCAGTAGGTATTATAGGATCACTGAAAATGAGCTGTTTTTCAATACGTTATAAAATAAAATCTAAATAAATTGTAAACACGAACTATTCGATTTAGCAATCCCCCTCTTACATCTATATTGTGTGAAAATTTCATGCTGATCGGTCCTGTAGTTCAAAAGTTATAGCCTTTCAAAGAAACCCGTTTTGGAATAATTCTTTCTTTCTTTCTTCTTTCTTCAAATCCAATAAGTACAATTTAGGGTGAACCAAACCAAGTTTAATAAAATTTGGCTTATGCATGTGTTTGTGTATTGATACGAAAAATCCGCTCGAAAAATTATGAAAAAGTATTAAGGGGATAAGAAATCATGTAAAAACTACATTTTTCCTGTTAAATAGTAGCCAAATCATAGACTTGTAAATGAATTATTATAAATTTATAACAGCTAGCTAATTTTGGTTTTCAATGATCTACTTATAAGTAACTGAATATAAGTTATATCAACCTATAAAAAAATATGCAAATTATCTGCAATGGAAATTTCTATGATTTAATTCTATAAATATATCTTGCTGTTTCTAATGATTGATTCATATTTATATTTGTGCATATGCATAGACATTAATTTTATCATAATACCTTGATATCAAACTAGACGACACGATCTCTCGTCTTGAGTCTTGAGTCTTACTTACATAGGTAACTTACTATTGTCCATAGAGATGTAATGATACAAGGTGATCTATAGAGTGCTCATCTCATTCTCATTGTTGGGACAATTAGAAACATGGCAGCTGCAGGCAGGCGAGCTGAATCGCAAGTTTCATTTGTGATTAGAAGTCAGCCATTACTTCTTAACGAATCACAGTCGAGTATTCGTTGATGATTTGACTGCAGAATTTGATTTTCAATTTGTCTCCACAATCTCATTTAGACTATACCACTCTATAAGTATTACATCTCTATGCTATTGTCATAAAAGGGCTTCCAAAGATTTGTATTGTCTCTCTATCTTGTATTACCTATGTATTTGCAAGTCATATATCATTGTATTCCACTGTCTCTATCGATAGAATTATGTAAACAGTCAATGTAATCTCATCTCTTTAGTTCTGTATTGTTAACTGAACTACATAAAGAATACCTACGTATGAGAACAAAGAAATAATCGATTGCATTTATTGTCCTCTAGTGGTTTTCAATTTGTGGATTGGGGAATATTTTACCATCGTTGATAAAGGTAAGCAGTATTTATAGTTTTCTGTGCTGTTGAATATGCGAGTGATAAGTAATTTTTATCCTTATACTTCTGAACTTTATAGCTTTATATGTGCATATAAAGCTCAGTCAAATAAAACGAAATGTATGGACAATCATACATAAAAATCGATAAATTTATGCTACGCACAAATTGAATAATATATCGTTTGAGGTTATGGATGAAAAGTTTAAATCTTGTTGTAGAAAGGATCATTAGAGTATTTGGATAAAGTTTCCAAAGAATACAAAAGTCCAACTGAACTCTCAAGATTGAAAGTACAGTTTGATCCACTGACGAGTTGAGTGCAGTAAAACAACTGATAAAGGTTCTGCCAGAATCATTATGATAAACACAAGCAATTTCTCAACATTTGATCCCAATAATCCCTTTATCAGTAGAAAGATATTTCGAAATTACGAGTGAAATGTGTAAACAAAATGAGAATTCCAAAATTACTCAAGATGGATCTTCTGTTTGCATTACTTACAAATATCATACAAAGGGTGCTGTGACCATTCGTAATGATATATCCGTGTATAATGTTGCGAAGATGGACTTTTCCATATTTCGCTCACCTTTGAGACCTTTTCACTTAGGTTTCAGGGCTCGGTCTATTCTTCGCTCGCCACTCACGTCTATCCGCGACCTGATTTTGAATGACTTCTTTTTTCTTCATGTCCTTCTCTATCTTCTTTTGCGATGATTCCTCTAGACCTCTAGAGTTCCCTAATAACTCCCACCCTAGAATTCTTCTGGAAGTGAAAGATGGCTCTCTGCGCATAATGTGACCATACCAACGTAAGCGGTTTTTCCGTAGTACTACTTCCAGCGGTGGGATCTTTGCCAAGCGGAGGATTTCTTTGTTGCTAATGTGCTCCAGTAGTGATATTCTCAAAATTCTCCTTAGGAACCTCATCTCAGACGCCGCCAACCTTCTGATCTTCGCCAAGGTTAACTCCCAGCACTCTGATCCGTAGATCACGGATGGTCGGATCACCGTCGTATAAAATTTGAGCTTTAATGTCCGAGTGATCTTTTTGTCTACCATAACCCCTGACAAACTACGCAAGCTAGCCTAGACTGCTTGAATGCGAGCAGAAACCTCCTCAGTGATATTACCTTCTTCGTTAACCACAGACCCCAAGTACTTAAAACTGCTCACTGCCTTGATGGGTTGTTCCTTTATCCTGATTTCCTGTCTCCTATGTAGCTTGGTCTTCGTCGATAAGTTCACTGTTTTAGCTGCGTTGATTTTGAGGCCATTGTCCTTGAATACCCCATCCCAAGATGTTAGCCTCTTCTTGCTCAGCTTCTCGCATCACTGCTCTTCTCAATGGGGACCATATCATCCGTGTAGAGTAGCTCCCAAGGGAAACCAGCCTTCACGTCTTCTGAGATCGTGTCGATGATAAGAATGAACAGAAAGGAGCTCAGGACCGAACCCTGGTGGAGACCCACCTCAATAGGAAACGAAGTATGTACTGATCCCTCGCTTGGACTTCTTCACCGTCTCGGGGAATACGCCTCTTTCTCATACAGCGCCAGAGGATGTCTCGCGGTACTAGGTCATAAGCCTTTTCTAGGTCTACGAATGCGAAATAAAGGGGGCGATCCTTTCGCTTGAACTTTTCTATTAAGACTCTCACTGCAAAGTGCTCTTCCCCGATACAAAACTGTGTTGGTTCTCCCCGATCGAAGAGAGCTTCCTTAGCAATATTTTAGCAGATGGAAAGTCCGTCTTCGCAACACTGTTATGTGATAGAAGACTATACTTGGAACAAAAATTGTTTTAAATAACTAATTCAAACTTTTTTACAAGTAAATTTCAACTTCGTTTATTATATATAATATTAATTTGTTTTAGGAAGATGGCCGGCAAAAGAGATATTCTGATAAAATGGCTTATAAATGCATTGACCGTTCTAAAGCAAGAACCTTCCAAGAATATTGAAATGCATGTTGAAAATGTGCTCAAGTCAGCATATGAAACTGGTATAGCTAATGTCGAGTTCAATAAAGAAGAAAGTCACACTATTGGACCTCTAGTAAGAGATGTTATAAAACCAATCGATGACTGCATTTTTAACTGGGGATTCTGCTTTGACAAAAACAACGGAGTAGACAATTTAGTATTGAGATCCGGTTTGCAATTCATGTTGAATAATTTTAGAACATTTCCTGTGTCAGAAAATGAGACCTTAGAAAACGCATTCACCTACTTCAAAACTACTGAAAGTGTTGAAACTCTGGATGAAGCATTAACAGATTGGAAGTCAAGCACTGTTCCTTTGATGGAGGATGATTTATACTTTACAGAAGAAGAGTTAACTCGACCAAGGGATGTTCCAAGCTCGCATACTTGGTGGTACTGATATAGGATAGAGATATATTTGATATAAATAAATAAATTAAAACATTTCATTATTTTTCTTGTTTTTCTTCAATATTCTCTTTAAAATGATTTCCGTGAAATGATGAATAAATTTAGCATGAAATACAATTATTTGCATGATCGTGTAAGTAGGAATATTAAGATTTAAATGAATAATTAAGGGACAGTACAAAGTATAAGGCATTTTGAGTATTAAATATTGAAACTAAATACTTAAATACTACTTCACAAAGATGAACTTAAAAAATGAACACAATGTTTATTGTTAAACTGAAGAAAACAGAGTAGATGGGGGGGGGGGGGGGAAGAACGTTAATAAAAGTAACAAAAGATTGTTGAGTTTAAGCGAGGTGTAATGAAAGAATGTTCTCTGTTGACGTCTGGTTTTAGTTAATTGCACTCGTGGCAGGCCCGCTCTTCTGCCATTTCCGTTTGTTATAATCCAAACTTAATTGTTAGCAAATTATTCTATTGTGTTAAATAATATAAACTATAGGACTAAGCTACAAATTTAGATCATACAGAGTTCAAACATTATTGTATAGTTAAAACTGGTGTAAATTAAACCACAATTTCTATAAAGTGAATGCTTGGGTTTCAATCCGAGTTATTCGAAACTATTCCAGTTTCATGTACCTTATCATTATGGAATAATGTTGCGATGACGGACTTTCCATCTGCTAAAGTATCATATCGAATGGCCACAGCACCATTCATAGGATCTTTGTAAGTAATGCAAACAGAAGATCCATCTTGAGTAATTTTGGAATTCTCTGGAATAACATTTTGTTTACACATTTCACTCGCAATTTCGAAATATCTTTCTACTGATAAAGGATTATTGGGATCTAATGTTGGGAAATGCTTGTGTTTATCATAATGATTAGCAGCAGCCATTGTGTTATCAAATTTTGGAGAACCTTTATCATTTGCTTTACCGCATTCAACTTGTAGTTTATCAAACTGTACTTTCAATTTTGAGATTTCATTTGGACTTTTGAATTCTGTGGAAACTTTATCCACATAAAAATCTGCCACTTTTAAATCTCCTGTTCTTTGAGGATTGGGATTATCCTGTCTATAAGCTTTAACTTTTGTATCCATATGTCGAGTGATATATTCAAATGCAGCACAAAATTCTGTAACATTTTGACAATCCATCGTTTTCCCAAATTCAATGCCAACATCAAGATATTTTTTATTGTAACTTTTACCAGCTCCTTTAAAAACACTATCTAATCGATCGATTTCATGTGGTTTGATATTTTCAAATATTTTTCTTCCATTGATATCAATGCTTTCAAGCTCACTTACATCAAAGCTATTGCATATTTTCGAATAGGCTGTCTTTCTCTGATTTTCAAATACAATTCTATTTTTCTGGGTAATTTTTTTAACTTTTTCATTGAATGTTTCCACGGAGATTTTCTTTTGCAAAAGAGCTGTTGAACAGTCAATTATTTCCTTTCTTTGAGTTCCACTTATCTGCATGAATGCATTTGGATGAATGATCAGTTCGTTGTTAATATCTGCTAATCCTGCTCGATTAAATTTTACTTTAGCAGAAGCATCGACACCAATCGCTTGAAAAAACTCTTGTTCATTATCAATTCGCTTAACTGCTCTGATAAAGTCTGCACTTCCATGCATTTTACCACTTCGTTTCTTTGTATTTCTCAATAGATTATCGAAATTCTGTTTAGCTTCATCCTTCGATAAATTATTTCTCATACTATCGGTGGTTGCCTTTTGTGCATCTTTTACAATTTGATTTGCTGTTTTAAAGGTGACCAAAGAGTTGGTGAAAAAGAATATGCTCGTAGTAAGTTGAAGTATATCCAATTTTGTAATATCTTCCTGTTTTTTACTCGCAATCTCAACCACAGAGTTAAGTATACCGAGGCCATTCACTGTAATTGTGGATATATTAAGAGATGTACAAAATGTTCGCACGCCAGCTCTTACAATATTCCCTCCAGCTGCTGATTTTGTAAGCAATCTAACTGATCCCACATTAGCAAAACTCAATACTCCGGCCACAGTGGATATCCAACTACTTCTAGCTTCAGAATTTGCTAAGCTTATACTCTGATCATGCTGACCTCGATCCACAAGTTTTGAAATTTCTCGTCCTGTACCATATACCGCCCCTGGAACCCCCGCTATCGCACTTGCAGTTATCAATGTCAGACCAAATGGGGGGGCCAGAGGAGTCAACATTGCTCCTGCAAACATTGCTACACTTGTGACAATATTTGAAGCAGTGCTGACTGTATCAACGGTTTCCAGTACCTTACCTCTATTGCTTTGATCATAAAATTCAATTTCCACTTCTTCAGTGCATGAGTAAATTCCATTCTTAGGTACACAGAGCCACCATTGATCAAGTATATTTTCCTTCAAAAGATCTGACCAACTCTGGTAGACTCTTCCCACATGATCAATAAAAAAGGAATTCGCTGATACTTTCCCATCATCTTTCATAACTCGGATAATTGGAACTTGAATATCATGATTATCATTATATGCACAAACAAATAAAAATGCCACATAAGTATTGTTATCTTTTTTGCCATATTTGATACATTTTTCAATTAACTCTTCAACGATATTTTTCTCATCACTGTTGTATTCTTCTTTACAACCACATACAACAAATGCAATCTTATCCCAGAGTAACTGCCTCTCGTTATTCACATCAAACTGTTCCCATACACGATCATTTAATAAATTCGAATAATTTTGTTGTGACTCTCTCGCATTCTCCTTCCATTTTTGTAGATCCATGAATTAAATAATCTAAAATCAAAAATATATACGGAGACATGAAATATCGCATTCTTACATTTCGCAAAATAAAATCTTAATCCATGGCAATTTTGATAGTTAGCTTATTATGCAATTAGCTGTTACAGGAATTCCTATAATGTACTGATGGTCGTAGACTGTAAGAGAAGTTTTAACAATAAGTGAAAAGATTTTCCATTCCCCATCTACAGAAATCGATGTTGATCCCTAAATAGTTAATCCATTCAAAATGTTGTGAAAGAGCTGATTATCATATGATGGACTGTAAATGCTCCTTGACGACCATAGCTGGTGCCAACAGACATAACGACGTACTTCTTTGTGCAATCGAAACATTGAATGATTAATGATAAATAAATGGTCATTATTTTATAGGGCTATAAAGATTTCCATCAATAAATATTCTTTAATATTTTACGGAAGGATTTCCATCAATCAAAGTCTTTCGACCCTTCTCCCAATTTCATAATTTTCGACGAAAAATTCTTAGTTCAAAAAATCGTTCAAAATCGTTCAAAACTTAATCAACAAAAAGCACAAATTTTGGCCGTCCGAAAGATGAAGAACACAGCCATCTCTGAAATAAATTCATCCAATGAAATTCATTGGGTTTTAATTAAGCTTGGAGCAGCCACATAACAAAAGAAAACCTCTACCAGACTGTACCATTCAGGATGTTTTAAAAAATACTTCACTAAGAGGAAGAGTTAGTTTCAATCCAGACAATTAAAGAAGCCTTCTCAAATCCTGGGCAACTGTCATGGTTGAAAGGAAAAAGAAAGAAGCGACTGAACTGCATAAAATTGAAAGGCGTGCCCTCCGAATATCTAGAACATTCGAGAAACTGGCAGGCAACCCGTTGCAGTGACTGACAGAAGACGTTCATATCATTCGTACAATTTTACACTTTTTATCTTTCATTTTAATCCTTATCAACAGTACTCAACTAATATCTTCTCATTCATTCATCTGTGGGGACACTGACTTACAAACTTACTTGCTTACATTTTTCGTAAATTAACGCAGTTGGTAGTTAATGGTATCGTAATTTTATTTTCTCGTAGTTCTATTGTTAGTTATTAGTTACCTCCGCATTAAAAGTAGATTAAATTGGACGATGTAGTAGTTAGTTAAACAAAAACATTTAAAATGATGAGTAACTTGCATGCACAAATTATATATTGCATACTTAACAAACAATAGTCTATTTATTCATTCGAACAATAATATGGTATGGTATGATATACATACATATGTATATATAATAGAAGAAATGTATGCAGACTTTTGAATATTGCGTAAGGTTTCTTCTTGGTTCCCGGTCTATTTGTTTGACTAATATAAATATGAGACCGACTGTATAAAATTGAGCCGTATCAATTAATTGATTGTTGTTATTTCTCTCATTAGAGAGAGAGAGAGAGAGTTAAGACTGAAACTTAAAACTAAAATTGTTGATGCATAAATGTTTTAATTTTATTTCTAGCTATTAATATTCCTACGAAGAAATTCAAACATTTTGTGTATTACTTTTATATATATTATAATAATTACGGGACGAGCGACTGTAAGAGCGACTTTATACTTTAACACAAATTGTCATGAGAAAAAAATATGAAATTTTTGCTCTCAAGTGCCAGTTGACATGAGATCGAACAGTTATTCAATCAAAACAATTCATTTAAGATTTATTTCACAACGTGATCTTTTGGTTTCAGTTGAGAACTATTAAGCATTTTAATTTTCATTTATGATAAATGATATTTAAAACATTCACAAGAGATACTGATATGTTGACATCAAATTGCTGATTCACATTTCATCCAATACATATTGGTAATTTTATTTGCTCTTGAGTAGAATTACTCTCAAGTCAGTTCGCAGTTAAGAAAGAAAATGATATTTAAGATTTGATTCAGACTTTTCCCACAATACATATATATGCGTTCTTCGTAGAAAATTGAAAGGATTAACGCTGTATTAATACGCATATGTTAGAAAAAGTATCTCTAATGTATTATTATTCAATTAAGAAATAATGCTTACCTTTAAAAATAACTAACTTTTTGATTAGCAAATTTTAGCAATGATGATAAAATATTCTGCAACCAATAACTGGGAACCTATATCTGGAACAATAACCAAGCAATTTGAACTGATAGGTTCTTGTGATATTATATCTATTGTAGTTTATAGTTAAGAATACAAAACTATAATGATGACATTACATTGGCTGTTGTCAGCATAAAAGTACACAAAAGTTTATTGGTTGTATGTAGGCGTTAATTTTTGTAATGCCATCTTTTTCTGTTTATTGTAAATTGTATGGACAGTGTTTATAACATAGTCATTTAAGCTTTTACTTATGGTGGTATTGACTTACTGTCAACTTTTTATCCACTTGTTGTTTGTGTTCAGCCAAGACTTTCAGTTCATAGAGTGATTGTCTGATTAACTATACTGATTATTGTGGTTTGAGTGTGATCGGATACCTTGAAGGTCAACCTATGAACTCATTAGGTTTGGAAAGAGCTGATAAAACAACTGCTGACTATATTGAAGACGCAGATAATATTGGACATAACAGGGACTCTCCTTCCAAGAATATTGAAATGCATGTTGAAAATGTGCTCTCAAGTCAGCATATGAAACTGGTATAGCTAAAATCGAGTTCAATAAAGAAGAAAGTCACACTATTGGACCTCTATAGAAAGAGATGCTATAAAACCAATCGATGACTGCATTTTTAACTGGGGATTCTGCTTTGACAAAAACAACGGAGTAGACAATTTAGTATTGAGATCCGGTTTGCAATTCATGTTGAATAATTTTAAAACATACCTACTTCAAAACTACTGAAAGCGTTGAAACTCTGGATGAAGCATTAGTGATTAGAACATTGGAAGAAATTAATGTTTGCAGAAGAAGAATTGTGGAGAGAAATTATTATATAATTCAATGATGTATTTTAAGAAGTATAAAGTCTCAATGTTTCTTCTAAGGTCTCATTTTGAAACACACCAAAATTTTACATATTTTTGATATTCAACTAAATCGAATTTGTACATAATCACTCTCATTCATGAGATATCAACCAATAAACTCCTTCCTTATTGTATCAGTTTAAGAGAATTTATTCATTACAAACGAATGCGTAGTATTTTATATTACTACTGATTCAGATCTATAAAGTAATATGATTACTTAGTTGAATTATTATTATTTTCAATTGATTAGACTATTTTGTTTGAACTGAAAAGACGATTTCTGATTGGCCCGTCAATTTGAAGCAAACTTTAATTGATTTATAGACCTCTATTACCTATTAAACTAGACAAGATGATGAATAAGGTGCGGGCGCTTCAGGCAGTATGAATTTCATTTGTAATGCATGCTTGAGTTTGAATAACTGAGAGTGAGTGAGTGCTGGAGAACTTCCAGACAAGCGCATTGTTTTTAGCATCACTGATTTGAATGAATCAAAACTAAGCAAAGAACTTCATACAGAGTTATTCAGAAAGCGCATTGATTCATAGCAGTGTAGCGTCATTGTGTGTCACAGATTATCTGCCTCGTTCAGACGATTGGTTACTTTACGGATTCCTCCATTCCTGTCTTTCTATATAACAGTGCGCGGAGTGCTTGAACATTACTACTTCTACACTTTAAATTCTACGACCAGTGTCACCGGAGCACGTGTGAAGTCTCGCTTCATTACGAAATCAGATTGTTCAGTGAGTACAAACTGTATTCTCTCATTATGTTACATAAATGATATTCCCTGACTAAGTTATGCAAACTGAGTAATTGGAAGTTGCAATGTAATTGTTGGCATAAACTGTCTTTTTAATTATATATATTGATTGACTGAGTTTAAACAGAGTAATTAACTTATAAAAAATAATTTATAAATCAGATACTGTAATGCCTCAAAAGTAATATAGATAGATAGATAGATAGATAGATAAAAAGCTTTATTGTGAAAACAAACTTTGACATACGCAAAGTATCAGGTAGAGTATCTATGTAC
>JAYMFX010138323.1:0-12245 GCA_036784945.1 Monocelis spectator | reverse complement strand
ACCTACAGAAATATGCATGTGCTATCTATATGTGTGGTTTAACTGTGAAGCAACAGTTGAATTAATCTTGTCCACAAAAATACTACTGCCTCAATTAATTTGCATGTCTCTATGGGTGACATATAAACTAGCCCATTAGCTATTAAGAAATGCCAATGCTAACATCAAAAAATTGTTATGACAACGAGTTATTTTATATTATACAGATGACCTGTTTTCATATTGTGACAGCAGTGTACTTTTGATACAGTAGCTATAAATAAAAAATTCAATTCAGCTATCTAAAAAAATTCAATAAATTAATGACGCCATATTATAAATCAAATTTCAAATTGCCACCATCAGATATCCTATCGGTTTCACTTCATGCACGTATTAATAGTGGATAATAAATTCCAATGCATATATATGCAGTACCTACCTACAGGAGATTGAGAAAATATTTAACCGATTAGAAAATTTAGGATTTTTCGTAATTTCAATAATAACTTAATCTACAAAATCATAAAAATCAAATTTCTGTTGCTCCTAAATATCAAGACTGACTTTTTCACGAGAGTAACATTTTTCCACCAGATTTAGAAAAAAGTCAGAAATATCGCTTCATTGCTGGGGGTAATTTAGGATAGAATGGCATTTTCGTAATCTATTTCCCATGAAGCGATCTTTCTGAATTTTTTCAAGCACTTTTTGATTTGCTTGAAGTGTACCCTCCATTAGCCGGGATCTCTCGGTTTAAAATGGGGTCTACTCTTACTAATTTTATTTTGCACGAAGTATACTTAACTTCGAAATTAAAGCCATTTTTACTTTATTAGTTGAAGGTCGTTTTCTTGGTTGCTTTTTAGTTGAGGGTTGATTGATGGAATTGGCTAAGGTAATTGTATCCTGCTGGTCTGCCGGCCTCATCAGAGACTGTAGTTGATCAGAATTGGAGGAATCGGAAGTGCACATGATAGAATGTGAGCCCTGAGCGTCAATTTCGAATGTAAAGAAGGCATTGCCATCGTTGATATTTTGCGAAGAGGTATTTAGACCCGCTTCCATCAGTATGTCATCCATAGTTTGTGCAAGTTCAAATTCAGACTGTGTATTCGATTGATTGAGAAAATTGTTATGACCTGATTCTATTGGATCGTATTGAAGCAGAAGATTCATGATCAAATGAGCTGATCTTTGCGCCTACCCTGCTGAAGAATTTGAGACAAAAGCGCATCAAAAGGACTACAATACACCCATTAATGTATGATAACCTAAAACGTAATAAGTAAGTATTGTAAAAGATTAAATTAATTCATAGGTCCTTGTATTTCACAATCAATATCAATCAATTAAGTAATTCTATATATCTTGAGTTTGAGACTTCTGGGGTTTAAGCATACTTACTCATTGTTAACTAGTCAAACATCCTAATGTCAAAAAATAGTTTTTGCTTGATACAGACAATGAATATTCAAATCTACATGCAAATGACTTGCATTTTATGCATCATTATAAAAAGGGTGTGTCGATGGCGAAATAATAATTAATTTTAATTTCTGGTATTATAAGTAGAAATTCATGATCTGATTTTAGAGAGTTTTAAATAATTTTGTTTACCCATGAAGCACCTACCAAGGTTTGAATCTTTAAAGTAGCTAAATCAAACTGTCTTGGAAATTTAGTTACATTTGAATCATTAACTAAACTAAACTTATTTCAATTGCATCACAGATTATCAGCAATTGACATTCAGATTCAGCCAAAAGTTATGCGGATACAAACAAAATTTCACAATCTAAAGTTTTATATGTACACTGCAAATAAAATGACTAGTTATAGAGGTGACAAGTTATGCTATGATTTATACTTATATGATTATCTAGCCAGCTGGTTTTTAATTTGGCTAGATAATACTGCAATTTTATCAATTATCTAGTTGGCGAGAAGTTATGAACAAATTATAGTGATAACTAGCCGCTATATATTAGTCAGTACCATGTGACAAGTTATGATGAAATTCTGTGATTAAATAGTCATTTTTATTTGCAGTGTATTTATAATCTAAATGCTTACAAATACACTTCAACATACTTTAACAAACACTAAAGGACTTTTTGACAGATTATGAATACATAATTACCTTAAACAATATTTAACTATGAATGCATCCAATATTAAATGCTCATTGTGCGAGGTTACTGGAAATATTAGTGTGATAACAATTTGTCAACTATTGAATAATCCTGGATGAAAACACAGCAGCCACCAGTGAGGAAGTCATTTGTAAATAGGATTTCAAAAATTATACCAATATACATTTTGCTATATGCTATTAGTTTTAGAAAAGTGTTACATTTTCTGATGGCATCTTTTGACATGCATGGAAATAGAGAAATGAAAGTATGGCATTGAGCTGATGAATATTACTCCAGAGATTGTTTCTTGCTAAATACAAAGCCTCCACCAAGTGCCATGATTTGGGGTTGCCTATCATGACATATTGCAGTAGGGCCAATAAATGAATCAGATGAATTAATGAATACATAAATATTCTTATTCTTGACCAAGAATTTTATTTATCTATTCAAGATCTTTATTTACAAGGAATGCATTTTTATGGATGATAATGCCTCTTGTCATCAAGCTGGTTCTGTGAAATACCTGTGAAAATATAGGCAAATAATTGATAAATGTTATCAGGCACCAATAGAAAGTGGTCATTGGTCCTTAATGAAATAATGTCAGCTACAATTCATGCATGCTAAATATTGGAATAGTGTTCTACACAATTTTAATGCATACTATATATTACATAAATGTTATTTTATTCAAATATATATGAATGGATTACATAAATATATATAAATTATACATTAAGTATAATATAAAATAAAACTTTAATAAATATTTTGTTGTGTCCAGTGATTTTTGAATGAAGTGGATATTATAAGCACATTAGAAATGTAATTAAAAAAATATGCAGCTGATATTATTTCTTTTGAGAAGGGGAATTATAGAAGAATTATGATTCATAATTTTTATAGTCAATTATTATGCATAGCAATTATGTCTTTGACTTGCAATTGTTTTGTAGACTATAAATAACTGTTTAGATACTTCTATTTTGCATATTAGTGTTGCATGCAAATTGTCTTTAATGGATAGTATATAGTGAAAAAAGTCTATTTTTGTAAATTTTATGTTTTCATGATTTTAATTGAGCAATTAAAAAATTGAAAAATGGATACTAATTAATTAATACGTATAATATGGGAATAGATATTTGATTTGAAATTTGTATTAAATTCATAAAAAATATATTAGACGAAAATAATAAAAATAACTCATAAATCATACTATTGAACATTTAAAAATAAAGAAGGGATGGCACATTCGGTTTCTTTTTTTGAAATTTTGCCGTGTTAATTAAGATTTTATTTATATAACCAAACAAAAGTACTTAAATATATATGTATAAATATATTAAATATATAAATACATATATGGATATATTTTCATTTAAGTTTTTATATACTTGTGAAACACAAATTATTATCTGAACTATTTTCAGGAAGATATCCAATACATTGTTCATAATTTTGTTGATATATTTACAAACGTTTATTCTTTATTTGAAAGTGTATTTTAAATTTATCAATTATTCTATTTAAATCATTAATCAGTTATCGCAAAAACAAAAACATTTATTTAATTGAAGGTTTGTAAAAGATTCATTGATTGGTTGCTTGAATGACTATAACTACTATAATTTAATTGATTTTTCTGAATTAACTTAATTAATTTGATGATCTGCTTTTCTAGTGTTTTCATTTTTTTAAATTTCTAATATAACTATTATTCATGGATATAACTCTCCCTGACTTAAATTTCTACTAAATACATTGAATTATTTTGTAAAATCTTTGATTAATAAAATATATATGTGAAATGAATTTTCTAAAAGTATAATACTTACAGAAATTATTCCAACTGCTTCTGATTGTTTTAAATTATGATTGGGTTGGGTATATGATTCTTGAAATTATATAGCTTTAGTACTTTTAATTGAATATTTTGGAAGTGGTTTTATGAAGTGTATACAGATGTCATTTCAATGCCTAAATAATACCTATTATTATAGTTAGTTCTATAAAATGTAGTTGTAAATACATGACTTTAAAATGCTACAGAAGGATTTACTTAGATTATCATTTCTATCTAAACAATAAACTTGATCATTTTTCTTTTTCTTTTTTCCAATCTATGTTATCTTTATTTATAGAATTTAATAATGACTCAATTAATTATGTGTCATTATAAGAGTTGCTCAACAAGATTCACACATTTTGACGCTATTTTTACCAGTTGTCTGCATATATTCTGTCCAAAGCATTCACCCCTTTACTACAGATTAGAAGATGGAATAGGATGTCCTAGATGTCAACGTCCATTAACAAAAGATGATCTTAAACAGGTAAATCTTATATTTATTAATGATTTAATAAATGATAATGAATTTTATTTAGAAAGATAAATTCAAATACAGAGTTTCAAAATTAGATTTTAAAAGTTTTCTCACAAAGAGCTTTAAAAGCTTTTGCTTATCTGGAAAGCTCTCTTTTGTATGTATATATTAAAATAACATATTGTATGTATATATTGTATATATATATTGTATGTATATATTAAAATACAAATTATAATCATTATAATAATTATCTGATATTTTAGCATTACATATTAGAAAACAACTATATATTGAGTGTATAAAATATTAGGAAATTAATTTGGAAATTTCAGACAATGAGAAATGGTTTTGCTTCCAAAGGTGCATTCCTCTGCTATCATGATTATATCCTGAAATTTGCAAGTAGCTATTTTCAATATTATCAACATTTGCACATGGAAGAGGTCGAAGTTGAATTAAACAAAATAGCACAAATGCAAACATTTCAAGAAAACTTTACGGAAGAGTGCCATAAACAGATAAGATATAACAAAGAACAAGATGATAAGGTAATTTCAAAAGATTTCAACCATTTATTACAAATAATTGTTTGAAATGATGATAATCAATATTTTAGCTCATGCTGGACAAATATGTATATATATATGTATATATTCCCTTTTTATGTACATATGCATGTTATCTTTGTAAAAGCAAGAACAGTTTGAAAATATCATTAACAAACATGAACACAGAATTTTCAAGAAGATTCTGTCATTTATAAGCATCACATTCTGCACCAATTCATTCCTCCAGCAAATTAATATAGATACATATTCCACTGGGTCCAGGATCAATTTGCACGGCAGAACTAAAAAGAACTTCAGAACTTTTTTGTTAAGCAGTTACACTCCTAGTACCACTGCTTATTACTATTACCATAGCTATCTCTCTTTATATGTAACCATATATCATTTCTATTCATTTAGTTTGTAATTCATTTTTGTGACTGTCAAATTGCCAATAAAGATTTTTCATTTCTAAATTCTAAAGTAGAAATTAGCTTTCTCATTCCCATTTCAAACATTGATTCCATGCAAATTGATATGATAGTCTTCTCTACTGTTTTTATAATTTTATAATAAGAATATCGGAATTAGTCACTGAGAAGATTCGCATTAAATTATTTAATATGTAGCTTTTAATAAACATCCATACACATGAAGTCTAATTATTTTAATTTTCAGATGCGTCAGTATATTCAAGCCTGTGACAGAGAAATCTCAAAGCGAAAACAAAAAATACAGAACATGAAAAAAGCACTTTACTATTTGAGACAGAACCGTGAAATGAGAAGTAATAAGGAATTTGGTTTTAGTGATAATTGGAACAGTCCTCCTCCGTCAATCTATGGAAGTCGTATGTTCGAGCAATAGAATTTTGGTTCATTGTTAAATTGCACAATTTCTAACAATTTCTAAAATTATGTTTTTCAAAATTTAACTTTTATTTTTTAATGTTGAAATTATCATTCAAAATTATATTATTATAGATATTATAATTAGTATATAGATAGATTGTTAATTTTTATGGATATCTAAATAATTTATCATTTATCATCTTGTAATTGTTTGAAAAGTATAAACATAGCTATTATAGCTATTATTATAGATATTATAATTATGTTTCACTTCAAACTCGTTTTCATTATAAATTTTAACGATTACGAAACTATAAGAGTAATTTTCAGACTAATTCGATGTAGGTATTGTTCCTAACGTTAATTTTTAATTTTTTTAAATTTCGATTTTATCATAAGTTTTTCTATGGCAATTAAAATTATGATAGTAAATTGATTGAGAGATGAAGATAATTTACATAAACAATAAACAACATATTCCTAAAACTATCATGCATATACAACTAAAATTATTTAATCAAATAATTGAATGTTTAGATCCATATATAATATCGACATGGACAATAAAAAAAAATTTCGAATAGATAGTATATATACGAAACTTTCGGATGATTTTTCTTTATATATATAGGTAATATAGGTAATAGACAAATTAACATGCAAAATATATAGACTGTATATACAATCGAGGTTCGCGATTATTGTTTTAGTTATCATCTACATATGAACATTAAATAATGATATATATCTATTTCGTATACTCCGCGTATACAATCTATATATCTTTTTATTCTATGTAAAATAAATAAGACAAACTGCTTTTAAAATAGGACAATTTATTTCAGAACATTTTCGAAGCTATAAAACAGCTTCCTCTTACAGTGTTAAAATTGAAATTAATACATGAGATTAGGGTGGTGGACAGTGCACCCGAGTGAGTGGAGTTAATCGCGATATGAAACAATCAATATTATAAAGACGAGATCGATTCTGACTGAAAGGAGAATTAAAGGACGACGATATAATAAACATGAGAAAAAACATAAAAATAAATTAAAATGACCTAAAAAATGAAAAAACATAAACACATAAAAAAGAAATCAATCATAAAACACAAAAAAGACACACTTAAATAATTCTACTATAGTAGATAACAAAGAAAGGAGGCATCTTATTTTGAATTGAGGTAACTGCGGATCACATCGACGTGGTTATGACCACAGTGGTGTGGAACCTTTCTTTGCAGGAGATCTGGTGTTGGAAAACAGGCCTAAGAAGATTCTACTTTGGAATCTCCCACCGGTCGCATACCCTTCATCAAGCCCTCGCCAAACCACCCACCCACACAAAGAGAGGATTTGCACTATCAAAGTGTCGCACCTTCAGAGAAGAGAAGATTTGCTTTTGAAAGTTGGTGGTATATCGACTTTCCTGCGACAAAAGGCAATGCTGAATATATAGGCAGCACCTTAAGATTCCTTCATATACGAATCATAGAACACTTGTCCCTAGAATCCTCGCCTGTTTTCGAACACCGCACCTGCAAATGGGAGGTTCCACCCCACCGTGGTCAACACGTCGAGAGATCGCAGCTATCTTTCAATTCGAAAGAATTGAAGCTTCCTTTCTTATTATCTAGTAGAATTATTTTAGTGTGTCTTTTGTGTTTTTGTATGTTCGTTTGTGTTTCTCATGATTTCTTTTTTATGTTTTTTTTTCATTTTATAGGTCATTTTATTTATTTTTATGTTTTTTCTCATGCGTTTATATTATATCGTCGTCCTTTAATTCTCCTTTCAGTCAGAATCGATCTCGTCTTTATATAATATTGATTGTTTCATATCGCGATTAACTCCACTCACTCGGTGCACTCTCCACCACCTCTCATGTATTAATTTCACTTTTAACACTGAAGAGAAGCTGTTTAGCTTCGAAAAAATTCTGAAATAAATTGTCGTATTTTAAAAACAGTAATTGTCTTATTTATTTTATTTTCATTCTTCACCATGCAGCTCGAGCACCTCAAAACATTACATGTTATTTTTTATAACGTTTGAAACACAATATAAATATTACTTGTCATATGAGTCTGATTTCAGCCTAAATATGTCTAAATATTTTCTTTGCAAGTGTTGTTCCACTGTATCTTTACTTTATATCTGACTTTATATTAGAGTAAATTTTCAAAAAATTTTGATTGCGTTTATATATATTAGTTTAATTTTACTTTGAGTTCGGTTCATTTAAAAAAATAATTTTTAGAAGCTGACTTCCACTGCTCTATAAATAGTTGAGCAGATTTACTTGAAGTGT
This sequence comes from Monocelis spectator, assembly GCA_036784945.1. Classification (NCBI taxonomy): domain Eukaryota; kingdom Metazoa; phylum Platyhelminthes; order Proseriata; family Monocelididae; genus Monocelis; species Monocelis spectator. The sequence goes on along the minus strand of JAYMFX010138323.1, from coordinate 4,083 downwards.
AGGTAACTAAACTATATTTATGTTTAGTAAATTTGATAATTTTTCTCTTAACATCTATTCCCGATGATATAGTCTTTTCATAAAAGTATATTTGAATAATGAATTAAAATGATTCTATATAATTTAATTTCTATTCCTCTTTTTTTCCTAAACAATGATTCAGATACTTTTTTGGCAATCCTTCATTCTAGGTACATAAACCTCAAAATTTTTGCTTTAGTTTTTATGTAAGAAAGATTAATTTATAACAAGTCATGTAATATTTATGTATTTATTGAATCCAGTAGCTGAGTAGAGTAAATTTTGTGTAGATTATATCCTGGTAAATATGGCACCACATAAATTCCTGGATGTATGTGGGAAGTAAGTCATAAGAAATCCCATGCATTAAGCAATATTTACTCTTGCAGTTTCCCCAGTTATCTTATTTTTTGAATGTAACTAACATTGTATTTATACTTCAAGAAAGGCACTAACATGCAACAAATTTTTTAACTTTCAAATTCAACTTAAAAACAAAAGATGGAATTCTAGAGTTTACATACTTGCCCATTTTTTTTTTCGTTTCTACTTCTTTATAAAAACATTTTTGTATCAAATAATTTCATATAAATGTTTAAAAAATGAACATAAACATATTAACTTAAGTATTTAATAAAAGCTTGTAAAACTTGTTTTTCATTATTAAATATGAAGACTTAAATATTACTAAATATTTTGCTTAAGGGATAATATAGCCTGATTTTAATAATTCTTCTATCTTTAGAATGTTCTATTTACATATATTTTTTAAATCAATATATTGATTACTTACAATAGTTGAATTTTTTCTTTTTAGCTGGTCAGCACAATGAAGTCTTCAATCTTTCAACAATTTAGTTTGCTGACATGGAAAAACTTTGTGTTGATGAAGCGTAAATGGATTATAACTGTTTTAGAAATATTAATACCATGCTTTTTATTCCTAATTTTGATATATCTAAGACAGAAGGTAGTTTCTACATATTACAACAAATCAAGCACTTATCCACCCTTTTCCATTGAAAATATACCCAAAATTAAGGGCTATACTGAAGAACCTTGGAATATAGCCTACTGTCCAGGGAATCAAATTACAAGAGACATTATCTCAAAAGTTGATAATAAATTTAACTTTTCAAGTAAGTTATCTTTTAAAATGTTCATTGATTGATGCTTGCATATTATTTGCATAGTGAATACTTAGAATATACTATCCAAAGAGGAATGATTTTTTGAATAATAATCTCTATCTTATTACATTTTTGTTTCAGACATATTCGAATATGACAGTGAAGAATCAATGCTTAATTTTTTACTGACTGCTGGTCATAACACTACCGCCAATTTCACTCTGGCAGGAATTGTATTTCAAAATTTGAGTATCAGTAATAATGCCAAACTTAATCAGTCTGAAAAGTCACATTTGCCCACTGAAATTATTTACAAATTGAGATTTCCCAATAAACCGCGCACTATCAAACGGTCGCAGCAAGAGATGTTTAAACCAGTGGAATCCTGGTACACGATGCATGTGTTTCCCGATTTGCCTAACCAGGGTCCTCGAGAAGCTAACCAATATGGTGGGAGGCCAGGATACTATTCGGAAGGCTTTTTATCTCTTCAGAATGCAATCGATTCTGCCATAATTCATTATGCATCGAAGGGAAGCAAAAAGGCCGATGCTAGTCTAGGACTTGATGATGTGCCAGATATTAATGTTGATATGCGCAGAATGCCCTATCCACCATTTTTAAGTGATGGCTTTCTCAAACAGATGAGTAATTTCTTTGCACTTTTCTTTTTGCTGGGTCAATCAATCCATTTGGCGAGTCTCATCAAGAACTTGGTACGAGAAAGAGAAGCGCGTATTAAAGTGAGTAGTTTGCAATTGGTTGAGAAATTATTGAATTGTAATGCCGTTTCAATATTCATCCTGGTGAGTAAAAATGGAAATTATTTTAAATTAGGAGTCAATGAAGATGATGGGTATGAAAGGCTGGTTGCACTGGTTCACCTGGTTTATCGCCTACTTCATTCTCTCCCTATTGACGCAGTCAATTTTGGTGCTCATTTTGAAAGTCAATGTCCAACCGGAAGGTCCAGTATTACCTAAAATCGACTCATTTATCTTATTGATATTCCTGGTTGTTTATGCCTCTTCGTGCATTTTCTTTGCATTCGCTATTAGCGTATTCTTCTCATCGGGTATATTTAACACTATACTAACTCAAATTATCACAATTGTATAATACTACTTGTATAATTCATAAGTAGTGCTTTAAAAATTTGTAAAAAGTTTTTATGAAATAACTTTCTGACACTTATAGTGAGAATAAATCCTATTTTAGCTAATACGGCGGCAGCTGTGGGTCTATTCCTCTATTACATCACCTATTTTCCGTTCTTTATCATAAAGAAACGCTATTATGATATTGGGTTTTATGGCAAGCTGGCGATATGTTTGATACCAAATTTGGCTCTATCATTTGGTGGGGAATTGATTGGCAATTACGAACAGGCGCGTAAGTTTTATTTACTTTAAATTATTTTCCATACATATGATCTACTCTAAGATCAAGAGATCTGTGTTGAGGAGAGAAATCTGATGATCTACTCTATGATCAGTAGGAGATCTGTGTTGAGGAGAGGAATCTAATGATCTACTCTAAGATCTGTGTTGAGGAGATGAATCAAATGATCTACTCTAAGATCTGTGTTGAGGAGAGGAATCTGATGATCTACTCTATGATCAGTAGGAGATCTGTGTTGAGGAGAGGAATCTGATGATCTACTCTATGATCAGTAGGAGATCTGTGTTGAGGAGAGGAATCAAATGATCTACTCTAAGATCTGTGTTGAGGAAAGGAATCAAATGATCTACTCTAAGATCTGTGTTGAGGAGAGGAATCAAATGATCTACTCTAAGATCTGTGTTGAGGAGAGGAATTTAATGATCTACTCTAAGATCAGTAGGAGATCTGTGTTGAGGAGAGGAGTCTGATGATCTACACTTTGTAAAGTCTGATCTGTGTCGCGGTTATTCAATGTTGAGACGACGAGGAATCTTCATTTCAAAGTCTGCAACAGAGCTGTAGTTGGACATGCAATTGAGCAAGAGTGTGCAAATCAACGGAATAATTTTTCTCACATGCTGCGTTAGAATAGGTAGTAGGTCAGATGTTCTAATGAATTCAATAGGAATAAACGTTAAGGTTTTCCTACATACAAAGTCAATCTTGACTGGTTGTCTCTATTGGTAATTGTGCAGTGTTGAATTTCAGAGGCGGGTATCACATTTTCTACCGTGAATCAGCCGGTATCGGTTGATGATGAGCTGACCTTTCTCCATGTCATCCTCATGCTCTGTGTTGATTCGGCTCTGGCCATGATTATCGCCTGGTACAAGGATACTGCCTTTCCTGGGGACTATGGCATCCCGCAACCGTGGTATTTTCCTTTACAGGTAAATTTACCAGTATGGTAATTAATTATATCATTATAACTCACTGCTGAGGAGATTGAGTTGGAATGTGTCATCATTTTCAATGAAACGAATCCCTCTCTCTTGAATTATTTAGAAATCGTATTGGTGCGGTCGACGAATCGCTTTTATCGGTTCGGATTCGGAGGCTTTTGATGAAGCTTTCTCATTGGCTGGTGGCTCACAAGAGCATCTTATCAAGAAGAAATCCAACCGTTATAACATCGTTGATGGAGATTCCGATTTCTTTGAAAGTGAGCCAACTGGACTACAACCCGGTATTCAAGTGCGACGTTTACGAAAGGTGAGTGGAAGCTGATTTTACTGCTGTGTAATGTTTCTGTTCCATTTTCTATTTCTATTTTCATCTTTTTTTAGGAGTTTGGCAGCGGGTCGAAAAGGAAATTGGCTGTTTCTGACATTTCGCTGAATATTTATCAAGGTCAGATCTCTGTACTACTGGGCCACAATGGTGCTGGAAAAACAACCACAATCTCTATGCTGACAGGTCAGTTCTATAAATAGAATTTAGAGAGAGCTGTGTCACTGTGATTGGACAACACTCTTATCTCTTTACTGAC
>JAYMFX010138101.1:0-12246 GCA_036784945.1 Monocelis spectator | reverse complement strand
GCTCTCTGTCTGTCCATGAAATGACATTCAGAGCTTTTTTATTGACCAGAAGCATCTTATCAGATTGACGATACAATGAATGTGGCTATTCTGCTTAATTAATACCTATCAATATATATATCAATATTATAACAAAATTCATTTCAAAATACAGACTGTGTAGTTATTTTTGCCCAGGGGTGTAGAAAAATATAATCTGATATTCATATTCATTCTGGGACGTTGTAAAAACTTAAATTTAACATGAAATGTTGTTTCTTTATCCACTCTGCCCTTTTAAAAATTTTGCGCAGCTCTTTTTTGTAAATCCTGGATCCGCCTCTGAATAACGCAATTAATTAATTAATAATTTTAAAGACCTACTAATTAAAAAATATCTTAATGCATTTTCCATTTCTCCAACATAAACGTCTTTCTCCTTATTTTTTTGTAACTTCTTTGATATAATTCTCCAGCAAAATAATTTTATCTTGATATGGAAATATACAAGAGCATACGGATAAATCCGTATGCTTTGGTGTGCAATTAAATATCAGAGCAGAGCATAAAAGTTTATGCTCTGGTGTGCAATACCCAGCATAAAAAAGTCTATGCTTTGGTGTGCTTTGGCCTTATAACCTTATATAAAATTGGCCAAGTCTTTAACCAATATTTGTTTTAATACATCATTAATTTTTATAACAGCCGTTAGCTTTTAGTAAACAAAACTTTGTTTCTGTTTTTGTTATTTTCATCAGATTAACGAATTGAACAACTATGTAATGAATATCCTTTGTTATTTAGTGAATATTAAATGATTAGTTTTTAATCATAGTTTAAAGAATATTGTGAAATTACATGTTTCATATTTTCTGTTGTTACTTAAATATTCTAATTGCATTATTTACAAATTTCTTAATTTAAGTTTATAAGCTTTTTGATACTAACTTGTAAATAATTTGCATGCATATTATCTCTACATTCTATTGAGGAGTGATCACTGACTTTGATCGCTGTCATCAGTCATTCACCACTCCAACAATGACCCTCAACTCAAAATTTTTATATTGTGAAATTGCCATTTCTATATAATTATTAAAAACCAAAGTTAGCTAGCTGTTATAAGTTTATAATAAATCATTTAAAATTTGAATTCAGCTCACCACTTTTTATTTCATTTGTTTGAAAGTTTAAGCTAATACACTTTTTGACAAAAAGTGTTAGCTTAAACCTTCAAACAATTTGACATTTTTGGCTATAAAAATTTAATTTTCATGACAAAAGCATTTTTTGGTGTTAGAATATATTTCACAATTTATACAATAATCGTATAGTAACCAACCTGTAGGTTCACTAATATTATTTTTAACTCATTGACAATAATCATTAGGCTAACAATTCAATATGAAATACTGAGCTGTGGTTGGCCCAACACAATACACATGAGGTGAGAGAATCCATCCTGATTAAGAGAGAGACTGATTGCATTATACACCTGCGCGCAGCACACTGTCTAGATTTACTATATAGTAGTAGTAAATGCCTGAAGTGAAGGCATTTAGGACATTGCTATTACAGATCTGCATATCTATGATTTGGCTAATATTTAACATGAAAAGTGTCACTACTTATGGAAATGTTTCAAAATAATTTAATCAGAATGTGTGGCTATTGATAACAAAAACTTCTATAGAACTAAAAAATAACTGCATTTAATAATCATAAATAGTAAGTCAAAAAAGGCAGCTTTGCAATTAGCTAATTATCCTGAAGCATAGCACATTCATATATAGTGTTGCATGCATAGAAGGTTGGTAATTATTCTGTTATCCCAATAATAGCTGACCTGTGACAGCTGCCTCAGCACAATGCACAACACAATGTAGAAGGTAAATATATCTCTTCTGCAAAATATAAGATTTCAAATTATTTCACATGATAGTCTTTTGTAATTGATTTCTAATTTTGTACTAGTTATTTTGCCTCATTTTTAATGAGATGTTTGTTATTTATTTCAGTAATCTTCTTTTAAGATGAATTATCTGATTCATTACTTTCTCGATGGGAGCCAATGAATCTGTAGATAATATGCCTTGCAATATATCATCAGTCGATTGGATTCTACATCATAATTTAGAATTTAAAAAATCAAATGGAATATTGTCTAATATTGCCAGCAAATGGATAGGAAAACGGCTAAGCATGGTAAAAAAACTTGATATTATAGATATAATCTGTAGAATTTTTTTATAAACTATAATAGGGATTAATTTAATAATTCTATTATTTTGGATCATGATATGAAAATGTTTTTTTGTAATTTAACTGCCATTATTAGTTTTTTTTAAATAAGTGAATGAATAAGTCATAATTGACAAACTGAATTTTTCTTACCATTAAATTTAAGTACCTACAGTAGTCAATAATGAGTAGTGTAATGAAGGAGAACATCTATTATTATACTTCTAATGTGTAACAAATAAACATTTTAATTTACTAATTTATTGTAGATATCTGATTGTCGCTTTCTAACTCGTGCAAGAAGACAAGTGATTGAAGGCACTAAATGCAATAATGCTTCAGCAAATAGACTGTCCATTAATCAGTTGTCGCCATTTCCCCCAGAAGATTCACACTTTTTGCTGCCCTGTGACGCTCTCAATAATGACTGCAAAGAAGAGTCTATCGATTTGAGGAAGGCTTTTGGAAAAAAATCTCGCTTATCCTATCCTGAAGAATTATTGTCTAATAGAATTTCTCGTTTACGTAGTCTCCGCAGTACACCTCTAACTCGATCAAATAATAAATTAAGATGCGGTACTTCTCTCGTTTGCAGTACATTGAATGACATGAAGAAGAAAAGACCATTGCAACCTTCTAGCATTACGAATTCTCCTCCTAAAAAACGAAGACGCTTGAATAAATTAAAATCTACCGAATCGAATAGGGCACAATGTGAAGAATGTGAGAATAATATTATTGAGTGTACAGTTCCATCTCTCCATTCTTATGCCACAAGCAATAGTCATGCCTCAACTTCAAATAAACAGGAGGACACATTTGTCGAAGATTTAGTTGAGAGTGACGTATTTCCAGTATCTAATACATTAACTGATAATAGTTTGTTCGCATCTTCTCGACTTAAAACAATTTCAAAACATGACAGCGACAGTACTATAACTGAGGACGACCAAGGTTTTCTATTGACTAATCGACCATATTATTATCCAATCCTAAATGAACCAGTTCAATCAGATAGAACTGAAAAGCAAACTCTATTAGATAGTGTTCAAGGTAAACTAATTTACTACTATTCTGAAAAAAGTTTGATGTTGAAATAGTTTTGATTGTTCTTCTTTTATGAGATTATAACGTGTTTTTTAAGTTCCTGAATGGCGTATTGTTTCACTGTCTTCTCGCATATCAACTCCTCCAGTGGACCCGGACACTGAACAGTTGTTCGAGAAAATTGATGATTTAACTTTTCAAGAAAGACATCTGAAGCAAGAGAATGAAGAGAAGCGTTGCCAGAGATTGGAACGTTGTTGGAGGAAGGATATGGAGATGAAAGAAAAATTTGAGGAGAAAGAAAAGAGAAGAAGGGTTTGTACATTTAATTGATTCATTGTATTTTTTGTAGGAAAATGTGTTTTAGCCATTTTTTTCTTATTTTGGAAATATCGTATGGATGTTTTGTTTTAGGAGCGTTTAGGAATTCCTTTAATCAATACTTCAAAATCAAATTCTTTCAAGTCATCATCAAAGCCGAAGACACTGCCGTTGCATTTGTCACGGATAAATTCTAAAAATGGTATTTATTGTTAATCAATCAATCTCTCTGTACACTATTTTCGTACAATGTTTGTGTTTCGAGTTCAGTGTGTATAGTAAATAGTCTTTATTTGTTTATGAATATTTTAGTTTCTGGTATAATTGTTAAGAAGAGTGTGTCAGTGATGGCTTTTGGAGCACCCGTCATTGCAACAACTCCCGGGTTGGTTTTATAAAATTTCATATCAAACTATGTACCTAAATCTCTTTCTTCAATATCAAATTTAAAACCCAAAAAAACCCTCTAAAATTATCTTTTTCGGTTCTGTTTAATTTGATCGTCTTCAATTAAAATTTTGGTCATCTTTTTAATTATTGCATAAAATATAGAACTGTTTATTGAGGTATAGGCCTTCTTCTTTCTTCCTCTATTAAATCCTCAGCCTCAAGGGATAAATTGACGAAACCTGAATCCCTGAAAGTGAACTGCTCAGCTAAAACTCACCTTTTTCTTGTATTTTAGTGAATTCTTTTTGCCATGGAGGAAAACAAGTTAAGATCTACAAACTGATCCAAACAGCCAAACGAACCTCATTTCAAACGTGTCGATTTTGTCTCCTCTACTCGATTACATTCATTCATTTATTTATTTATATACTATAATCACATTATTTTCTATCCATCTTTTCTTCTGTTTAGCTTTATTTTATTCAGAATATTTTAGCATGCACGACAGTTTGTTAATTCATTGCTTTTATTAATCGGAACCAATGAATTTATTATCATAAAATCACAGCATACACTGCGAGAGATGATGATATTTGCAATCATCGCCCTATTTTTCTAAACGTTTACATTCCAATTTGCATTTGTAAATTATGACATCCTTTAAAAGATAATGAATGGTTCACAATGGTTGTTTTATTTTATCACTTACTATCTATCATATCTCTATAATCATGCTTAGCTTAATACATATTTGAAATTAGATTTATAAGACTCTAAATAAGTCATAATTAATAGGATTGGGTTAATTTATTAAATGATTGGCTGTCGTCGACTCAACTTCTTTTTAACTTCTAATTCAAATCACACATCACTAAGACATCCAAAAGTCGTTATCAAGGAAATTTTTATTTTTATTTTTGGGCGATTTGAACTAATTTTTGTCCACTTTAGTAGTAGACTTCTTTATTATCTTCAATATACAAAATGTATTTATTAATTAATTGAATTATTGTTGTTTTAGCATGCAGTAGATAAATATCGCTGAATTGGGTTTGGGTTCAACCAATTCGTGTAGCTCTTCTGATTGGCTGGTCAAAATATCTCCATTAGAATTATTATTAGCTATTCCAGAATTAATGCATGGGGTCTATCTTCACGAATGTGACATCTGTGGACGAAACTTTTCAATAGCTCATATTATTATGTACTGTCTGTAATTAAAATTATGGGGAATATTCTTTTCTTCGGGGCTTGATAAAAATTCAATAGAATTTGTTTTCTCACCCCGTATAATGACTATTGTGCTCTTAATACTTAAGTCTTTCTTCTGTGTATGGCTAATATTGTTTATTCCTTTTGTTTGTTTTTCATTTTTATAATCACCATTTTATCTAATTTAACTAAGTTTAAGGCTGATTTACATTTATTGGCGATTTTTATTTACCATTTAAACACTACTACTTTAAGTAATACTTGTAGTAAAATGCATTTTAATTGTAATTCTTTATCTAAAAAAAAAATATTTACATATTTTTAAGACTTTTTTCTCGTTAGAAATATATCGTATTTATTTAGCTATTTTTTAATACCCTAAACCTTTCTATGAAAGCTTTCATTATCTATTAAATGCTATAAGCCATTATTTATTATATGGTTGTTAACTTTTTTTAATGTAATTATTACAAATTCTATCAGCATCATTTTTAGTTCATTAATTTTGCGTTGTGAATGTTTTGTTTGTAAATTATCTGTATGTATCCACATAAATTTACGTTTTAATTATTTGAGCCTGCCCTTGAATTTGATTTTTATGTCTATATATATATATTATATGAAAGACTGGCCTTTAACTTTCTTCATTGTATGTATTTTGAAAATGTGACTTTCAATAAATTATATTAAGAAAATTTAAGTTCTTTATTTGTTACGAAGTATACAATATATTATGGGTTATAAAACCCTATCATATCTACAGTAAAGAATGGCAAATTTACGAAAACGAGAGGTCGACTCCTAAAGTGTATAGATTTAAGGACGGTTAATTTTAAGAGAATCTAAAAGTGGAATTTCAAACTGTGTTGAGTTCCAAGGAGAAACATCAAGCTGGTCACAAATCCGTTCGGCCCTATTGCTTAAATATGTTATTATACGAAATAGTCAAATACGCTGACGATACTTAGTATTTAATCATCTTAAGTCAACATTAAAACATGGGCAGCAGTCAATAATCTCAAACTAAACGAAACCGCAAATCTACTGAAAGAATATATTCTCCGCAAGCATCAAAAGATTGTTAATCTCAACAATGTCTTCCTAGCACTCTAATGTATCAAATATGCCTCCCATGCTTGGCGGGGATTTAGCTAAAAGGTGGAACTATATACTGCAATCAAGTGAAGGAGCCATAATGGAACAGCTGGTCACCAAACGCCCACCAACACATCTCTTCAACGTATAATGTAGCACCTGCCCAGACAGAGAAACAGAAAATATCGCCTTAGATATTGTACTCGTCAACACTGTCGTCCTTCTTCCCGTAGTCAACTCTTTTGGCCAACAATATTTCTAACAATAACTTTTAAATTTATTTTCATATACATATATACATATATATGTAATCACTTATGAGCAATTATTCAATTACACACGGATACATATGTTCTCATTTTTGTATCCTTGTCTTTATTATTATTAGATTTAGATTTGAACAATAAAAACTACATAAAACTAACTTTATTTAGCATGAGCATTGAAAGAATGTGGAATCTATAGATAATACAGATGTACTCGTATGTACATTCTACAGTTTATATATTATGTAGATATACATTCTGAGAATATAAACTTTAATTTGTTTAATCAGACTGAGGTTGTTGCATATATATCTATAGGGGGTAAAATAAAAGGCCGCATACGATAACAATAAATTGATACCTATTTGAATGTTTCATTTATAAAGCGTAGGTATCTCTTTAATTGTCTCTCACAGAGAGATTGTAAATATTGATAAATTCATTCATCAGTTGTAAGAGTTTACATCAAATTAGACATTAGACTTATTGCAACACTTGCTTTAAACAGGATTTATAAATAAGGATCCTTATATATAATAAGGATTTGTTTCTATAAATGAATATAGACTACGCGAATGTATGACAATTGCACCTCTTAAAGTTCCGAAACCTTCTGACAATATATTCCCTCAGTTTGTCAATTTGGTTCCTCATTGAATTCTCTATGGAAGGTTAGATAACCTTTCATTCAAATATTCTTGCAGCAAATCAGTTACGCTTGTCGACGCTTTTCTCAAGATTCTTGCTGATCCTGACAGGGCTACCTTCTGGATGAGTCCTATTGATATGTCTATATTTCTAGGGCTTCGACCCATTTCCTATAGCTTCTTTAGGGTTGTTTTAAGTGCTTCGACTATGAACTTTGGCTGTCTTCAGTTCTCAGCTCTTAATTTCTCTGGCTAGTATCGTTTGATATTCTCGTCCTCTTTTGAATTGACTCGAAGGTCGCCTGGTACTGCAATGTCAATTATAAATATTTTTTGTTTTTCCTTATAGTCTATACCAGTTCAGAATGTCTGGTCTATTGTGCTCTTTTGTCATTTTCTAGGACTGCTGTATTTTTATCTTGATGTTACGATAACATGATAACACAGTCATGTTTGCATTATAAATTATATCAAAGATATATAACTGGCAGTATGTATTGTATAATATTGATCTCCGGTTGCTATGGGTCAATATTGTTTATTAACGGGTCAAAATATTCCACTTTCTCCTAATATTTAACATAAAAACATTTTTAATCGGCATTAAAATAGTTTTCCTTTTGTATAATTAATCTTTTAATTTGTATAGGAGGTAATCTAAATTGGATAACAACCGGACAAACAAATCCTCTCAAAATTGAAAAAGTTAGGTAAGTAAGTTGATACGAGAATTTCAAATATGTTTTCATTTGGATGCCCGCTTAGCAACCGTTGCGGTGGAGTAAGTTAAATCACACGAAGTTTTCAAATATTTTATTCATTTGGATGTCCTGTTGCTATGGGGCTCTCTATAGTATAGCAACAATGAGATTTTTTAATTTAACAATTTGTTCATAATAAGAGTTCCAAAATATTCTTTAAAATGTTTTAGATGAAATACATTATTAAATATTTATCCACGTGGCAACATTTGGTTAACAGCATCTTTCTTAGTCTCCTTACAACATAACAGCATGCATTTGGTTAGAATTCATTTCTATTTCAGGATATTTATATTCAATTTCGTTAGAATTCTTGATAATGAATCCCCTTTTTCTGTATTAATTTTGTTATTCTGGAAATAGAAGTTCTTGTACGAAAAAATGAATATCAACTTGAAAGAAAATGTAATATTTCAAGTCTCAGAATGTTCATGAGCAAGATCGATTGACTATCAACATGATGAATTCCTCTTCAAATTCATCAAATACTTCAATAATAAGTCAGCAAATCTTTCTTTCTTCATTCAACCTTCCATTATAAAGAGTTGTGTACAAGACCACACTCACTCAGGGCAATACAAAATATCAAAGGTGTTTCCGAAAGGAACATCAATAGTGAAAATATCAAACATCATTAGATTTAAAAAAAAAAAAATTTCAAACCTTTATAGAACAGTTATGAAAGATTTAGTCGTGAAAATATTTAAACAATTGTTTGATCCTTGTTTAGACATTTCAGTAAATGGTTTGATCCTTGTTTAGACATGTTCAATAAATGGTTTGATCCTTGTTTAGACATTTCAATAAATGGTTTGATCCTTGTTTAGACATTTCAGTAAATGGTTTGATCCTTGTTTTAATTAGATATCCTCCAATGGCATACTACCGTCCGAAGAAGAGTATCTGCAGAAGATTTATGGAGCGCGAATGATCTGATTGGAGAACATCCTCATTTATGCCAACATGCGCCAGAAAATTCGCTTATTTAAAAGTTCCTGGTCGGGAGGCATGTCGTATACACCTTTATTAGAAGATGCCTCTGGTGGACTCGACCATGATGATACTCCATGGCAGAAACAAAGCCGCAAACAGCAACGAAATGGTCCCATCCTTGTGAAATTCAGAGGTGTTGAGATCACACCCAGTATGAGAACAGCAATGGCTGCCATCAGTTACATATCGTGTAATATCAAAGAAGATGATGATTTTCAGCTGTACAACTCCGAGACGTGGACCCTCAACAACAGCATGGAACAGCAACTCGACAGTGTGCACTCTGATCTTCTTCGAGCCGCCTACAACATCCTGTGGCCAAATCGTGTGAGCAACAAGACTCTTTACGAAAGGGCAAAGCTGCAACGAGCAGACGAGCTGGTGAGAATGCGTCGCGTGAAACTAGTCGAGCACACGATCCACTCCGGGCCATCAACTGCTCCACCAAGTCATTCTGTGAACACGCGACGCACCCTATCAAAGAGGCCAATGTCGCCATTCCTCCTTTATTTGTAACTTAATGAGAGACACAGCGGCCGCTGAACCAAATCCTTTCAGAGTGAAAGAATATATCGTGAGGCAGACAATGCAAATTCAAATCTAACAGCATACTTCTTCATAACCTTTGTTTTCCTATGTATTTCTGCTGTATATATAATAATTAGGCTCATCGATTGAAAACTGATACATTTGAAATAAAGGTAAGTAAAGCTAGGATCATGGAGTTTGAAAACAAAAACTTTCTAGATATCTTGTCTGACTGGTGTTTCTTGTCCTATATAGCATTTCCTCTTTTTGATAACTTTAGGTACTCCATGTCAATAATAAATATATTATAGTGTTGGTAAAAAGACCATGGATCAATATGACTATATATTTCCCACTATTTAACTGACTTGAATTCCTTCCCAACAATTTTCATGCGTCATATTTTGTTTAAATGAATGGAGTCTTATAAGACAGAAGATATAGTACCTCTGCTCATTTGCTCGGTAAATTCATCAAACTCTGTTATTGGACAGGAATTGAAATTTGTAAACTGATAGAATTTAGATATTTCCAATTGGTTTTAAATGTGGGTGTGGTATCAAAACTGATTAAAAAGCTCAAGTTTTTAGATTTCTTCAAATAATTTTAACGAAATTCGATGTCAGATTTAAACTTTGATAATTTGCGTATTTTCATTAAGTTTTGTGTTCTAGCCTCTCTGATAATTGGGATACCAGGAAATCTAATTTCTATTTTCTATTTCATTCAATCCAAATCATTCCAAAACTACACGAGAAAGATTCTATTAAGCATTTCTGTATTAGATCTGTTCTACCTACTTTCTTGTATTTTTCCAAAGTTTGAGTTTTTCTTCTTTGGATCAAGACTCATTGAAAAGGCTTTAACTGTGGGTATCAAATTGGCAAATGGAGAAACTAGTCGCATATTTTGTGGTCCCTTGACAAATCTATCTGACGCAATTAAACGTGGATCCCTATTGCTGGTGGTTCCGGTCACATTGAATCGATGGTGCGCTGTGATTTATCCACTGAAGGTGAAGCAAATGTTCACTAAAACAGTGAAAAGAGTTTTTCTCCTCATTATTGTAGCTTATTTGTCGGTAACGCTGACCATGAGCTTATTAACAGATTGTTTTTTTGGGGTGATATGGCCTTTGGATGACAAAGTAAGAATTGTATAGTTTAAACCAAGTCGTATCGAGACTCACAAATGTGTCTTTTCAATCTTAGTTTACACTTAAAGACTTTATAACAATTTTGTATGTTATATATGTAGTTATATACATTGATCATTACAAATATCATTTAATAATGATTTTGAGGTATAACAAACAGTATTATTGTTTATTCCAGGGAAGTATTTATTTGGATACATATCTGCAAGTTGAGACACTGTTTGATGTGGTGATTCAAAGTTTTTCCTATTTACTCGTCCTCGTCTGTTGTATATGGATGTCGATCTCTCTGTCCACCAGAAGTTTTGATCAGTCAAATGCCACAGTCAAGAAGAGCATCCGGACTACGAAGATTTTGGTTTTATCAGTTTTAATCGGTTTGATAACAGCGGCTCCATTCTACTTCCTTCAATGTTATAATCAATTCGCATTGATGGTGATAATAGCAAACAGTATGGATCATATGAATCCTCATTTGGAATTTATAAGTTATATATCATCGATTCTACTGTCACTGTCCTTTTTTAATCATAGCATCAATTGGTTATTTTATTTGGTTTGCTTTCGAGAATTCAGACAGTTCGTTGATAGAAAAGTGTTTTGTGGACTTCGTACAATGATGATGACATAAAATATGATATTTGTTAAATGTATTTTCTCGATAATATTTTGATCACACTTTATTTTGTTTGAAATATGTGTTGAATTATCTATATTTCTATGATAGATTTTTTGAACAAACATTTCTCAAACATTTCTTAAAACTTGAGAAGGTCTGTAAAGACGAAAATTTGTTAAATAAATATATTCTCAGCATTTGACTTACTTTTAATTTTTTAATTCATTCAAATCCAGCTTGAGTTCTTTTGAACTCAAGAACTTTATCATTAGTTTGAATACTATAATGTGAATATTAATTTATTTGAGAAGAAATTGACAAGACAATATAATTATGCTTCACTTTATTTGGGAGAATGCTTGTTGATAAGTAAGTCTTCGGTAAATCTGAGGCGAATTGGATCGGAGTGGCGCGCGAGTATGGATACATCGAAGGTGCCCTGACAGATAAAATTATTGTGTTTGAATAATGAGCTTCAAGAGCAAATTTCAAGATTCAAATGACTCAAAAGTTTCCTAAAATATAGACAGTCTTGAGTCTACTCTATTATTCTCCTAAAGAAAATACGAATTGAATAATGATGTTGTTTACTATATTTTTGTTCGGATGAAATTAGTTGTAAAAGTCCCATCCGTGCAAATCCAGATTTAACTATAGGTCAATGCTAAAATACGCAGAAGCCAAACATTTTCAAAACATGACCGATCACACGCAGGAGCCAAACTTAATATCTCGACACTATTCTCTATTATCCCTTCAAGTTTCATGCTTTTAACTACTAGGGTTCGGACACAATGCCCGAAAAATGTCCAAAATTACTTAATTTTCTCTATTTTTATTTCTGCAGAAGCCAAAACTTGTCATCTACAAGTTCGATCGCACGCAGAGCCAAAATTTGGCTCTCTATGCCTCTCCCCACATAATACTAAAATTTCATGGCGATATCTCAAAGTGGTAAGACATAGTAGCCATCTTAAAACATATTGAAGTT
>JAYMFX010137990.1:0-12254 GCA_036784945.1 Monocelis spectator | reverse complement strand
TTAGTAAAAGAATTATTAAAATCCGATATTGAGTTTCGTCATCACTATGACATGTTGAAGTTCACCAATTTATAATGTTGGAGATAGGATTTTCTGACGCTTGGTAGGAGGCATAAATCGATATACAAATATCTACTAGCAAGAGTCGTTATTCTATGGTTGAAACTTTTGTTGGCTTCCTGCCAACTATTTTGGAAGTTCCACGGGGGTCACGTGTCAAAAATTTCGAGAACAATCGAGTACTGTAGAAAATTTGTGTAATCACCAACTTAGCTAAAACAATATTTTAATCCTCCAACCAAATGTTTTACTGTAATTTCAAAGATTCCAGATTCCTTTATTTATAGGGAGTGTGGAACGCGCAGTATCTGCAAGAGCAGTCGATGCGTCTCATGTCGGAGATGTGCCAATTACAGTACAGCATTCACACGGTTGTGAATCAGATGTACTCGCAGGGATCTCAACTGCCCTCTCCCCAGTTCGAGCAGAACCTCAGTCAGAATGCCGCCGATCATCATTCTCAGTGGCAGCAACTGCAGCAGCAGCAGGAAATCCAAGACAGCTTCCTCAGTGATGGCGTGCCTCCACTGAATCTGAAGTCACCACAGAATCAGTCATTGGTCAGTCGCTATTTTGGCGAGGGCAGTAAGCAGGAATCAGCCGCTAAATTGGCCAGTAGGAAGCAGAAGTCGAATCCTCCAGGGAAACCATCTTCTAAGCAGAAGGTCAGTTTTAATGAATTATTTCAGGTCAATGCTAAAATACGCAGAAGTCAAAATACAGCAGGAGCCAAAACATTTTCAAAACACGACCGATCACACGCAGAAGCCAGACTTAATATTTCGACACTACTCTCTACTATCCCTCCAAATTTCATGCTTCTAACTACTAGGGTTCGGACACAATGGCCGAAAAATGTCCAAAACTACTTAATTTTCTCTATTCTATTGTCTGCAGAAGCCAAAACTTATAATCTACAAGTTCGATCGCACGCAGGAGCCAAACTTTGGCTCTCTATGCCTCTGCCCACATAATACTAAAATTTCATGGCGATATCTCAAAGTGGTAAGACATAGTAGCCATCTTAAAATATATCGAAGTGTTCAAACTCGGCGATATTTAGATTACTACAGAAAATCCTAATGACACTGTTTTGGACACTCTGTCCGAACCCTAGTAGTTAGAGGCATGAAACTTGGAGGGATAGTAGAGAGTAGTGTCGAGATATTAAGTTTGGCTCCTGCTGTAAGTAATATAGTAAAAAATCACTATTTTTGGACATATTTTGGCCACCATGTCCGACCACTTCCAGATATGGTCATGAAGTTTTAGTATTACCTGGAGAAAGGCATAGAGAGCTTAAGTTTGACTCCTGCTGTATTTTGGCGTCTGCGTATTTTAGCATTGACCATTATTTCAATGAAACAAAGTGTGTTGCTTCTCTGCTCTCTCAATAGCTCTCTGTGCAATTATTTATTCAGGAATCGAGTGTGTACAGACCTGGTGTCAGCGCTAAGATTTCGGGCACTGCCTTTGAGTCTGACAGTGAATTCGCGAGTGGTGTGAGCGACTGTGAGGAAGAGCTGTTGTTCACCACCACTCGTCATAACAAGGAGAGAAATAATAACTACACGAAAGATGAATACGACCAAGAGTGTCTTCACAGATTGGTTGAGAGAGGCATTCAGCTCTTAGCTGACAGCGATGAAGAATCCAAACACAGGAGGATGAACCGCGGCTCTTCAGGGTAAATGTGTTGAAAATATTATTAGCTGTGGTTGTTGATAAGAATTATAATATCAATCAATATTTGTATTTACTTATTTTAGACGATTTTCGACAGTAGCTCATCCAAACTCTCTACCGAGTTCTTCATCCTCAGCTTATAATCAGAAACGAGTCTGTCGTCAAGATGTGCCCAAGTCTGGTGGTGGTGGCGGCGATTGCTCTCAATTCGATGCTTTACGGGAGACGATTTATGCTGAAGTGGCCACTCTCATCTCTCAGAACGAGTCCAGTCCTCATTTTCTCATCGAATTGTTTCGCGAATTGCAGCATTTGTCGAGCGATTATTTGCGACAGCGGGTGCTCTATGTCATTCATGATCTGGTGACTAAGTCGCTCACCAAACAGGTGCTCAATATGTCCTCTCAAGTAATCTCATTCAGCGAGTTGATTTGTGACATTATTCTGATGATTTCATTATTATTATCATTATTAACATTAAATCATTTCAATATTTCCTCTTCTCTCTCCCTCTCTCTCTCGTTCAGAATCCGAGTAATTTGAGTTCACTGAGTGATACTGAAATTTCTCAAGATGAAGAAGAGAAACAGCTGAAGGTAAAGTGGTAGACTTTGTCAAGTAGATGCTTTTAGCATTCTCTTCTGCTGAAATAAATTGATAAATATTAAATTTATCAGCAGGACTCTTCATCAAAGAACTCGGCTGGATTCACCGGGCATCTCTCTCGATATGAAGCATTTAGAAGTCCTCCTAATGTAAACAGAAATCATTTGAAAGACAGTCCCGCTGATCTTCGTCAATGCCGGGGAGTTCTGGATGCTGACTATGTGGAGAATGCCGCCTCAACCAGCTCCCTCTCCACGCCCAATCAATCACCAAAGCATTCCATCACCACCTTCACTGAAGACAATTTCAGCACGAATCTCGATAAAGTACAGCATATTAATATCTCTCTTTATCATTCGATATTGTTTGGTAGAGGAGGAGGAGGAGGTGTATTGAAAATCATTGCAATTTATTCGCAGGTGCTTCAAGCATTTCAAGATAAGGCCAGAACAAAGAGACGACTAACTCAACGGAGAGACGATCGATTTGAGGTGATGAGTGACAGTTCTCTTTCAGAGCCCATGGTAAACGACCTTGACTAGTACATCATCAACTACTGCTTTGCTGTTTTTCTATTTTCTTTCTTCTTGATTGTAAATTTTGTTATTTTACAGACTAACATTGTTAACACTCAAGAATTGGAGGCGCAAATCAAAGAAATATTGCACTACCTGATACCTTTACTGAAAGAGCAACAGACAGGCCCGATCACCTCTCAGTTGATTATTTGGACACGAGATGTCACCATCAGTCGAGTGGCCAATATCATCAACTCCTCTTCACTATCATTGATGAATCACGAAGCACTCTCGTCCGCCGCTGCCCGATACGACCAATCTTCAGAGGGAATATCTCTCGAAGACATCGCCCTGGAGGGTGGCCGCCCTGACGCAGAATTCATGCGATTCTTTTACAAACAGCTTTCCGGTCAGCTGTATGAATCTCTGGTCAAATACGAGGGCAAGAAGTACTAAATCATTATTCAATTATCCTCTCTTTAGATGTATTCGCTATGTATTGCTTAACTTATTCTTATTCTTATTCTTAATAGATTATCGGCTTGTATCGAAGATCTGATGGTGGACATTTCGGAAATACTTTTCAATGAGTTGGCATTCTTTCGACTGATTGTGGATTTGGATGCTGGAAAAAGTGACCTGACTACCGATACTGAATGCTCAGAGACTGACGAGAACAACTACAATGATCGTGGGGAAGAGGAATCTGATGCAGAAGAGGAGGAGGAGCGTGTCCACCATCATGATGACGACACGGCTGATCTCAAACAGGTTTCGACTGTCGATAGAAATTCAGAAACTGTCAATGATGATGCATCCATTAGTGAAGGTAAAACCGGTTGGTGTTTATCACTGAATGATCTTTATCGTTGTGGTAAATGAGTAATAAAATTGATTTTATTCCATTTCAATTTTAGAAGAAGAAGAAGAAAACTCGTGCGATGAATTTGATGATATCAATGAGATTCCAGAAACTCCTAAAAGACAGTTCCAGCCCACAGGAGGAAGAGAGAATTTGTTCAATTCCAAGCAGCTCTATGACTCCTCTTCGTTTTCATTCTCATTAGCACCCAGTGAAACTAAACCCATGACACAAATTGGTAATTCCAGCTCGTAATTACTTACTACAGTAGTAAGATGAACCAGATCCCCAGCGCACAACCCCCCCTCCCCCTCGATGAGTCACGCCAAAAGTTTTTTCGATAAATCATCACACACATCGGAAAAAAATTGGCGGGGGTGGGGGAAGGAGGTTGATGACTCATAGAATTGTTTTTTCGGTGGAGGGGAGTTGCGTGGGCGGGTGACTCATCGATGACTCATCGGGAGGAGGGGGTGTTGTGCGCTGGGGATCTGGTTGACCTTACTACTTACTACCTACAGATTCTTCTGATTAACTGTATAGTGAGCGCACATTTATTTAACTAATTCAGGGAGCGATGAAGATGAAGATGACGAATATATGGTAGAGAACTCTGATGGAGACAATGCCGACACTGCGGTGGCCCACTCGTCTCTCCTGCAGCATATGGTGGACATGGCCTCTGCTGAGGAGTCTTTGTCTTATCAGAATAGTCACTCTTCTGTGATAGTGAGGGAAACAGTCACTCGTGATCCTTTGTTTACTGAAGATCAGGAGGATACGGAGATATTTATCGATGCCGAGGAGAAAGATGATATTTTGGGCAGTTGTGGAGAAAAGAGAGAACAGAAACACAACTCTGAGCCAATGGAATCTGATACTACCGATGATGAAGACCAGGTTAGATGATTGCATTCACATTCCTAGCATCTATTATTGCAGCAACTTTATATACTGCCCTGCTATTCAGTTCAATCAATAATAAATGGCCAGAAAACGCCATTCTTATACTATAAATGGATGGATATTCTAGGAGGAGCAGATTACAATCGACGATTTTCCTGCCGAACAGTTGGCGCTGAATACTCTTGTGGAGGAATTGAAGGACATGGAGGACTCCCGATCGAACGATGTCACCGATGATCCGGATCAAAATGTTGAAGCTATAATCAATAGCTTATCTAATTGCCGTGAACTTGCTGGGAATGAAAACGCATTGTCCCCACCAGATGATTGTAATTTTGAATGAACATTACGATCTTCTGATTCGAATTCACTAACCGTCCATTTTTATTTAAAAAACAAATCGCTGCTAAATTTTTTTAAATTTTTTCTTCTTTTGTGATAAAAATAAAATAGAACTCATATCGGCTTGATCAATAAATTGGTTGATTATCTTATTCAATTTAAACGAATGTTAAAATTGAAACGTTAGTCCATTTTTCTAAATTCTCTTCATTAAATGATGCTTTTCTCCTCGTCTTAATTTTGTTAGATATTCACTACTACTCATTAGCCATCATGAATTATTCCTTTAAATCATCATTCCATTCGATTGAATCTCTTTTAGCATTTATAATTTTCAGTGTTGTGACTCGGCCATTCTTGTGATTCTTGTGGGATAACTGCTGATTATTTGATTCCAATTCATCATATGGTGTGATGCACATTTTTGGGGCCTTAAAACAATCTGTTATACTCTCATTTTTACTTCTTAGTATTTAATAATCATATCGAGCAATATATTTTATACCCGTGTGTTTTCTCTAATGTTTTAATTTCTAAATTAACTAACTTCAAAATTGTTTCATTCCAATAGTTAATCCTATCACTCATATACCTACATATATAATTATTATACATTTTGCAAATATCACAAATATTGTGAATCTTATTGTAAATCAATTATCATGGAATTTTACAAATGCTATGTGCTACACAATTTACATTATTTGGGTTTGATAAATTTTTGTAAATCAATAAATTCAATTGAAATATACTACATAGTTTTATTTGTTTATTTGCTGAATCCATATAGGACTATTTAAAAGAATTGTATTGAAAAAAAAATAGAACTCAAGAATACAGTTCCCTAACTTTTTAATTTTTTAGTCGTAAATTTAAACATAAAGAGCGGCTCAAGTGTAGGCGTAGCGTCTGCTTCACATTCGAGGGGTAGCGGGACGACTCGAAATGCAGCAGTTTCCAAATTGTTTGTCAAGCTGCACTGATACGTATTTATAGTTTGCGTCTGTCAATAAAGTCTATAATAGGCGGTTACCTTACTTCCTTACTCTCTAAATCGTGCTACCCGCATACTCATCATATGGTGAAACCAATTTTAAAATTATAAAGCAAGCAGAACTTTCAAGTTTCATACTTTTGCTTGTAAAATAATTTCTTTTTTTATTTTACCTGACAGAGGATATAACATAATATCTTAAACAGTCAATGTTTTGACAATTGCCAGCTTTTGAAAGGATTAAATAAAGTATTTATTCTCAAACTTTCTGTTCAGTGCATACTTACAGATAAAAAGTACGACTTGAATTAATTCTCATAAAATTACAATATGATTAGGTATATAAAAGACTATTATTCTATTCGATAGAAAATATTAGTGTATTGTATATTTAAGAAAATTCTAAAACAATATTCATTAATGTTTTTTGTTTGAAACTCCTTTATCATGAGATTCACCAAGCAGTAGAAAGTCTCATATCTTGAAAACTCACTTAAATTCTGACTTGAAAACTGAAACTTTCATTTGAGGATAAGTTAATTGAAAATCGTTAAACTATATGTTTCATATATTTCTTCATAAGTGGTTCAATACACTAATATACTCGTTTTGTTTGACTAATGCAATATAAAAAAACTAATTCAAGGTCATATTTCTTCTCGACTTTCAAATTTCCTGAACTGAATCTGAAAATTCTGAGAAAATTCTTAGAGATATATACTGGACAACCAATTTTAAATGGGTGAGAAATTCTATTAATTATGAATATTTTTATATATTCATATTAAAAATGTGGTGAATTGTTTTATTTTTGATCTTTTTAAATATATGATGCCATTGCCATATAATAATTTAAAAATAATAATTTCAATCTGTCCATATATGAATATAAATAATGTAAATTAGGTTTCTCCAAAAGTTTAAAACTATCTTAGAGACATTTTAAGTTTTTCTTCCAAATATTGCAAATACAAATTATATGGTAAAACATGAAATACCAAAATAGTCAGAAAACAGCAATATGGTAAACTTAAGGGGAATAAAGGGTTTGACATATATAATATCCATTATTATGCTTATAACAATATTGTAAGAATGATTGTTGAATTCTGAGCCAGCCTTGTTCAATTGATTCTCTGGTTTGATAATGAATTTATGTATTAGTTTACTTAAATAAAATAATATAGCCTCTCATTAAGGTAATTGTCAAATTGTCATATATCAAATTTGTGTTTTCTTAGGAAGTGAAAATGTTAAATGTTTAAAATATTTAATTTTAAGTATTATTTTTAGAACATTCTTGAGATTACATTTTATGATGTAAATAAAACAGTCTTAATCTTAAATGATTTTGTAAAAAAATAAAATTTAATAATACATTTTTCATTTTGAATTTATATTTAAAATAATATTAATGCTTGTTTCATGATTTTGAAATATTCAATATAAATTGTTATATATTAAAACTATGTATTCTTTAAATGTTTGTGTTTATCTGCTTGGTTACAAAAATAAATTAGGGAATATTTTTTTTATTTTGAAATGTGCTGAAGTTTTATCTAATCATCATTCATTAAATAATTTTCTAAAATACATTACATTTAAAACTATTTTGTAAGTAATTTTATTGTTTGATAAATTTTGATAAGATTAATGATTGTGCTGATGCCTCATTATATATATTTTAATATGAATGACTTTTTAGTATTTCTAACTGCATTACTAAAAGATTATTTTAATTTTGATTTACATGTATGTTTATTATATTAAAGCCAAGATATTGTGTGCAGTGTGTCACAAAAAATGCAAAGGCGATGTTCTCAAGATTGGAGTAAATTATGTCCATAAAGAATGCTTCCGATGTGCAGGTAATTTTTTTAAATTTTTAATATGCTCTGACTTTTCATGCGTTTGCCAGGATTTCATTGCATGATAGAACACAACTTACCTATAAGAATAACAAATTGATTCATTGAAATTATATTTACAAGCATATATTAATAAGAAATAAACCTTTATGGTTTGAGTAGAGCTGCAGAGAAATCATCTATGAGTTTTTAATTATCATGACTATCCCATTGGAAATGTAACAAACTGCTGCAGAGAATTTCGAATGTAGTAATAAGTATCCCATTGGAAATTTAAGAAATAATGTTACTAACAGTGTCTGACCTAGTTGTCAGTCAAATCAATCACATTCATATATTGATGCATCAAAATAATTTTATTAAGTCGAAAGGTATTATAGCATGACCAAATATTAATATCAAAATGAATTCATATGTACATATGGTTAAACATTATAGTTTTCAAAAACTATTGAGTGATCTTTAAAGAGATTAATTCAAATTTTCACCCCAATTAACTAAGATGAGGGCTGATTAATTAGGTTGAGGATAGCCAAACTAAACTTCTATAAATTATTAGATAATTTAAAGTAATTTAAATCGTATAATAAAGTTCGAAAATTCTGTGATAGCTCCAAAATTTACGATTTATTTCTCTTTAACACTCAGTAATTTGAAACTTTATTCTGTTCACTGCAGATGATGTAATCAGAGTCTTGACTTATAATATTGATGCTCTAATACTTCTTTTGAGCAGCACTATTCATTTCCAGAATATTCCAATTATTTATTAGAACATTTGATGTAATGATTAAAGCGTCTTATCACTAAGCCAGCCAGCCTTCACATGTAAAGCTACTGTGAATGAGTCTAAATTTGATTCCATTTGAATACCAAGCATTGTGTCTTTCTTAAAAGCTAATAACGTTTTAAGATGTTATCAATATTTCGTGATTTTCAACATTTACAAGCAAGCCATAGATAAGCTTTTTCTAAACAACAATTTTGTTTACAGTACTGATCGATAGATAACCATTTTTTTTTATGTTTTCCTTTAAAATTTATTTTTAACGACATCATTATTATCTTACAGTCTGTAAGAAAAATTTGGAGAAGGGAGGCTTTTTCTATAAAGATAGTGCCTACTACTGCTCCTCTGACTATCAGGAGAAATTCGGAGTTAAGTGCAGCTTGTGCCACCAATATGTGGAGGGGGATGTGGTGACCATGCTGGGCAAGACATTCCATATCGATTGCTTCAGATGTCACATGTGCAAGTAAGTCTTCGATGAATTGTTTCCATCAAAACTTATGACATGCATAATTTATTGAAACTAAGTTACACATAGAAATAGGTTTTCTAATAGTTGAATTATGAAACAGCTGTTGTTAAAACTCATATCTTAGTTTAAGTAATGTGGGTAAAACTCATGTTGAGTTTAATTAGTTTGGGTAATACTCATTTATAGTTTAATTAGTTTGGGTAAAACTCATGTTGAGTTTAATTAGTTTGGGTAATACTCATTTATAGTTTAATTAGTTTGGGTAATACTCATTTATAGTTTAATTAGTTTGGGTAAAACTCATGTTTAGTTTAATTAATGTGGGTAAAACTCATGTCTAATTTAATTAATGTGGGTAAAACTCGTGTTCATTCTAATTAGTTTGGGTAAATCTCATCTCTAGTATAATTAATGTGGGTAATATTTATCTCTAATGTGGATAAAACTCATGTTTAATTAGTTTAACCCAAGCTAATTAAACTTCATCTTTGTTTCTATAGGAAACAATTTCAATCTGGAGATCGGGCAACATTATGGGAAAGCAAATATTTTTGTAAGACTTGCTCAAGCCACCGTCATGAGAAAGAAAACGTCTCTCCCGCAAGTAGTAGCTCGGCCCTGTTTCACTCGGTGACTCCCGGCTCTTCGAGCGTGGGTACCACTCCACAGCATAGAAGCTCCCGGCAGTCTTCCAGCACCATAAATGGCACCAGTCCTGCTGTCCAACGAACTGTGAATGGTCAGTTGTCTGTGCACGTCAGTGACACTGGATACACAAGTATGACTATATACAAATGAGGATTCACTTTTCAGGATTTATATTTTAGTGATAATACACTGAGTTATAAAATGATAGAAAATCTTTAGATTTAGATTTCTTTGTAGGTAATTGTTATCAGAAAGCAACTTTAAGTGAAACTATACTTTGTATGCACTTCCATCTATACCTAACGTCGTGTCTCTGATCATCGATTCGATTAGTGCTTCAGTGAAACCAATTCATCTCTGATAGAATTCATTTCGCCACATTAATAATTCAACTTATTAATGGAGTCTTCTAGCGATTCAGTTGACAGAATGAAAAGATTAATTGTGTACGCTTGACACAGGAGAGGACCAGATAATGATCAGGGATCAACTCTCAAAAATGCACTCATCCCAGGTGGAAGATTACAGATAACTTCACAATCAATTAGTCCCTTCCTCACTTCACTTCACTCAGGATAATTCACAAATCTAATCTAATCAAATACACATCACATCTCGATATAGTCTATACACACAGCAGTGCGATCATTATTGAAGGAACGATTATTTGACTTTGAGAGGTTGCTAAAATGAATTATTCATCTGAAGAACATTGAAATACAAATCAATCATTGATATATCAATTTATTTTTCTTGTCTATCTATAGGCTCTTGCTATATCCATTGATATAAGAATGTCCAGTAATTCCATATTCTGCTGTTACAGTTATTGTAGCATAGATTTATTTACTTTTGATTGGACCGAAAATAAAGATAATGGGTTTGCTTACCAAATTCCATTCATTTCATGTGGATCCGTGAAACAAAATTTTAAATAAATATTTTGTTTTA
The DNA here is from genome assembly GCA_036784945.1 of Monocelis spectator. NCBI lineage: Eukaryota > Metazoa > Platyhelminthes > Proseriata > Monocelididae > Monocelis > Monocelis spectator. Next base: position 1,551 of record JAYMFX010137990.1, on the reverse strand, counting down.
CTGAGCTATTTTTTTAATTACTCATATAGGGTGTATTTTTAAATTTCTGTTTGCATGTTATCTTTATTATATCAATTAATTAGCTGAAGGTCACCAAACATATGTATGGTATTGTATAATTTAACATCCTAAATTTTAGGTACGGATTCGGCTACTGGAGCAGAAAACAACATTCATTCAGAGGTAAGCTTGAAAACGTAATTTTGAAGCACAGTAATAAAGTTGGTGGTCATCATAGCCTATGATTTTCTCATTTCAATTGATGATAATCTCAAAATCAATAATAAGAATGTTTTAGAATCATTTTTATATGAAATAATAGATTCATACTTCTTAGTAAATGAAATTAATAAGAGTTCATCCTAACAATACTGGAAAATACTCTACCTGACACGAGAGAGAGAGAGAGAGAGAAAGTGGATATTTTTTTTAAGGTCAAGCAAGAAAAGCTCATTCTTGCATATTAGTATTAGTGAATCAATTTGTTTAGAAAAGTAATTATGAGAAGTCTCCTTAAATACACTCAACTACTCAACTGCTATTACAGCCCAGCTCAGCAGTGGGAACACATTGTTGAAATACTCTATGGCAGAAACATTCTGTGACTTGGTTATATTCTTTCAAATTGCACCCCCATTCATTATGAAAACTCAAATTATACTGGGACATCAATTATAATCAATCTTATTTATTTAACTGAAAAACTTAACAATTCTTGTAAACTATTGAGATACGTCCATGATATACAATTCCTCCACTTTACTCGATCTCTATAACCATTGTACGCGGAGCTTTCTCACCTCGTCCAACCAGCTCGCCCTCTGGTCTTCTTCTTTTTCTATTTCCATCACCAATTCCTAACATGATGCTCTTCTTCAACCAATTAAAGGCCAATTTATGTTGCTAAGCGGTATCATAGGGCCGATTTAATCTAGAAGGGATGCGTGAGTTCTGAGACACTCTTAACATAGCTGTAGCTCTTCCTCGGATGACAAATCTATTTATTTCAAACTAAACTTCTTCACTACCTCAAGCAATTCAGCCGAATTAAAGTTAGCAGTGAGAAATTTGCAAGAGTATGACTCTGAACACTTGTCTGTGTAAAGGCATAGGAAACAATTTCAAGCCCTTTATAATACTCGAATATCTATGATGATAATCAGATTTCTATGGTCGGATATCTATCGGATATAGTCATACTCGGATTTCTATGGTGATAATCACTTATCTATGGTCATACTCGAATATCTATAGTCATACTGGGATTTCTATGTTGATAATCGCTTATCTATGGTCATACTCGGATATCTATAGTCATACTGGGATTTCTATGGTGATACTCGGATATCTATGGTGATACTCGGATATCTATGGTCATACTGGGATATCTATAGTCATACTCGGATTTCTATGTTGATAATCGCCTATCTATGGTCATACTCGAATATCTATAGTCATACTGGGATTTCTATGTTGATAATCGCTTATCTATGGTCATACTCGGATATCTATAGTCATACTGGGATTTCTATGGTGATACTCGGATATCTA
>JAYMFX010137768.1:0-12260 GCA_036784945.1 Monocelis spectator | reverse complement strand
AGGTTACGTAATCGGATTATTCGGTTAGATAATAGGTAGTAGGAGTTGCGAGTGGCTGAGGAGAATCGATAAGAGAAGAATTAATAAATCAAAATGATACTTTCCTTATCGCGAATAATAACTCCCAAATTGAATCACTCTTTGTTGCTTTCAACAACGCCCATCACAACCTCAAATTCACAAAAGAACTCGAGAACAACGATCATGCTCGCTTTTCTAGACATTACTGCGATCCGTAGAAGAGATCAAACTACGAAAGTTTGCTCGTACCGGAAACAAACAAACTTCACCTCATCTGCAAAATCCCATTCACAGGTGATAAAAACTTCACAATTCACAGAAAGAAAATTCAGAACAACATTTCAAATCTGTACCATTCGCTAAAGTCAACATAATAGCCAATACCAGGAAGATTTGGTCCAAATATCTAAATGATAAAACGGAACCACAATACCAACCCAACGTCACTCCAATACCAATGTGGAAGCATTTACATAGGTAAGACTGGTCGCCGATTATCCTAAAGAATTTCGGAACATATTCCAAAATATTCAGACACTGATTCAGAACTCAATCTCTCCTCAAGAAAACCATCGTCAGCTATCACTAAACACATCATCAAATGCAACCAACGACCATCTCCACCCTATGATAATTTTAACATTATCAGCCGTGCCCAATCTACCCAACATCTTGGAATTATCGAAGCCTTACTCATCAAACGCCTTAACCCAGATATCTGCATTCAAAAAGAAACTACCTTCTCCCTCATTCTCTCATGGTAAATAAACAATTTTTAATTTTTGTAATTTTACATATCCCATATTCTGTCAAATAACTTAACCCCATTTTAAATTTATCAATTACTCTCTTATCGATTCTCCTCAGCCACTCGCAACTCCTACTACCTATTATCTAACCGAATAATCCGATTATGTTTGCCACTGTTGACTGATTATAAATCTGTTTTATGTACCACTCATAGAGATGTAATACCTATAGAGTGGCAGTCTAAATGAGATTGTGGAGAAAAATTGAAAATCAAATTCTGCAGCCAAATCATCAACTGTGATTCGTTAAGAAGTAATGCCTGACTTCTAATCACGAATGAAACTCGCGATTAAGCTCGCCTGCCTGCCTGCGGCTGCCATGTTTCTATAGATCACCTTGTATTCATTACATCTCTATGATGTACCACTCAATTCACTATTAAGATGCTAATTGTATCCTCCTGCGAGATGGCACGAAATATATCGAGGTTCATGAATAAACATTTCTGGGTCTTATTTTTCATTTATAATTTAATAATAACTAATAGCTAATGAGATTACATTTCAATTAAGAATTCAAGCAAGAAATGCGGTTTTATTGTCAACATTTTAATTTAAATTTAACAAAATTGAAGCAAAAGAAAAAATTAAATGATTTAAACAAACTACAAAATCAGAAAATTGTGTACATGTGTGCATACAATGATCATTCAATTGAAAATCATTTATGTAAACTTATGTTTGAATAAATGTGAGTTAATAAACTCTCTGATTCTTTGACTGTTTATAAATTTCATTATCTATTCATACTTGCTCATTGAGAACCAGCTACACAATGGATTCTCTATTCATAAACTTGTATCGATGAATTTAATATCGATTGCTGAAATTGCTAATTTATAGTAAGAACAAATGGTTTTTGTACAAGAAGATTGTTTATAAATGTATTCTGCATTTCATTACGTTTCTGTAAAATATTTCAAGAATTTGTCGAGCCATTTGTCGATCCATTATAAGCAGAGAGATAAATATTCCGGGTGGTGTGAAGGCGCCCCGACAGGAGGACAGAATTGAGGCCATACGCCACCAAACATCCGACTGTCAACCCAACACTGTAGCTGAGAGTCATGAGATTACCTGAAATTAGATAGCAACCAATTAATCAATCAATATTACCACAATCAATCGATAGTGTTCAACAATACAGTCACACAGGAAAAGTATAAGAGTTGAAATGATTTTTTACCCGCGAGTTCTTTTTCGGCTTGGGTAGTCAACCCGAATGGGGCCAAAATCATCGGCAGACTACCAAAATAACCATTCGTAAGACCCAATAGGCTGGTCACGATTATTGATGCGGTGTCCACTCTGTATCTCTCATTGAATGTAGGGGTGGCGCACATCATTAACATGGGGACAATAAGACACCGGGATGCAGAGCCTATAATCAGAGTCCGACCACTCCACATCACTGGAATACCCGCCAGAAGTTTCCCTACAATCAAATCATTCTATTTCAGTTCAATAAGACGCTGCATTTAAACTGCAGATTAAGTTATCATGGCATAGAAATATGACTAAAAATAGTGTTAAAACTACTGATATCAGACAATCACTATCCCTATTCTGATATCAGACTATCCCTATCCCTATTCTGATATCAGACAATCACTATCCCTATTCTGATATCAGACTATCACTATCCCTATTCTGATATCAGACTATCCCTATTCTGATATCAGACTATCCCTATTCTGATATCAGACAATCCCTATTCTGATATCAGACTATCACTATACTGATATCAGACTATCACTATACTGATATCAGACTATCACTATTCTGATATCAGACAATCACTATTCTGATATCAGACTATCCCTATCCCTATTCTGATATCAGACAATCACTATCCCTATTCTGATATCAGACTATCACTATCCCTATTCTGATATCAGACTATCCCTATTCTGATATCAGACTATCCCTATTCTGATATCAGACAATCCCTATTCTGATATCAGACTATCACTATACTGATATCAGACTATCACTATACTGATATCAGACTATCACTATTCTGATATCAGACAATCACTATTCTGATATCAGACTATCCCTATTCTGATATCAGACTATCCCTATACTGATATCAGACTATCCCTATTCTGATATCAGACTATCCCTATATTGATATCAGACTATCACTATTCTGATATCAGACTATCACTATTCTGATATCAGACTATCCCTATTCTGATATCAGACTATCACTATCCCTATTCTGATATCAGACTATCCCTATACTGATATCAGACTATCCCTATTCTGATATCAGACTATCCCTATTCTGATATCAGACTATCCCTATTCTGATATCAGACAATCACTATACTGATATCAGACAATCCCTATTCTGATATCAGACTATCCCTATTCTGATATCAGACTATCCCTATTCTGATATCAGACTATCACTATTCTGATATCAGACTATCACTATTCTGATATCAGACTATCACTATACTGATATCAGACAATCCCTATTCTGATATCAGACAATCCCTATTCTGATATCAGACTATCCCTATTCTGATATCAGACTATCACTATACTGATATCAGACAATCCCTATTCTGATATCAGACTATCCCTATTCTGATATCAGACTATCCCTATTCTGATATCAGACTATCCCTATATTGATATCAGACAATCCCTATTCTGATATCAGACTATCCCTATACTGATATCAGACTATCCCTATACTGATATCAGACTATCCCTATTCTGATATCAGACTATCACTATTCTGATATCAGACTATCCCTATTCTGATATCAGACTATCACTATTCTGATATCAGACTATCCCTATTCTGATATCAGACTATCACTATTCTGATATCAGACTATCCCTATACTGATATCAGACAATCACTATTCTGATATCAGACAATCCCTATTCTGATATCAGACAATCCCTATTCTGATATCAGACAATCACTATCAATTTAGAAGGCCGAGCTTCCAAACTCAAACACAATCATCTTATTCAATCGAATATTAAAATGTCTTAATATGGAATTCTCTGAGATCTGAAGAATCTCTCAGTAGATTTTTTTAAATGCTCTTACTGAAAACAGAGATCATAAGACAGTTTTCAGAAAGAATCCGAATGAAAAGTGGACAAGTCATATTCCCGTTAGTTTAGTCACAAACAAATCATGAATTTCCATTGTCCACACAATATGAATGTCTTCTCTGCCAGCATTACAAGAGGAGAAAGGAACGTTTCAATTCGGTTTATTGACTCAATTATTTGAAATTGCCTGACTGTTTGACATAGAGAGACTAATTAATTTTCATTTCAGCATGAAATTAATTTGCAGTGAAATATTTGCTTAGATATCGAATTTAAATGCATCGCTCTTTTCATAAATAAATAAATGAGCCATTTGTTTGAGTGTGGTGACATTTATACATTTAATGGCTTTTATAAAATTTGCTCGATTAGCCAATCACTCTCTGAAAATATCAAATAATAATTTATTTGAATACAAAATTGATTTTAACATTTAATTTGAGCCAAATATTTAGAATGGCTTTCTCATTTTTAGAAAAATATATCGATTTATTATAAAAGATGAATTGTAGAATTATAAAATCTCTTCATGAATGATCGGCCATTTCATTTCTGGCTATAACTCACTCACCGGCTAGATCTGTGATGTTGAACACAAAAATGAGAATGATGGGAATAAGTTTGGGCCATTCTCTGCTGGCGATTTCAGTTTCGATGCCGGGAAATACGCTGAGAGTCACCATGTAAGCCAATCCGATCGCCAACATTTTAGTCCAGATTTGTTTTGTGACAGTCCAGCGAGTATGGATGCACTCTAAATATTGACAAGTGATTGACAGTTTTCATATAGAGACACAATTAATTTACAATTAACGATCGGATGTCAGAAATTTATCTCGTTTTATAACTCTAATCGCAGGTAAAAGTTAGATTTCAAATTTGATTCATCCATTAATGTCTCTTTCGCTTGTTTCTACTATACTGACGTTTCAACCGACGTTTCTACTATAATGTTTCAACCGACGTGAAGAAGAACTATGTAGAAAATACACTGAAATAGTGTGTCGTCAGGATAGATCATTTGATTGGCTCCCAGGATACGAGGAATTCCCTATCTCTAAACCAATAAGGCGCTCTCTTTCAGTCACTGCTGAGATATAAATAGACTGTAACTATAGCAACGAATGCTTGGATGCAGTAGTGACGTCACCACTATTCTAGCGTATACCTCTTCCCTATACCAGGTCTTAAAATAGAACAAAACAATGGAAATTGAATATGATAAGCTATAGGTTCATATACCTACTTGAAATCTCTAAATTCCTATAAAATATTCATAATATACTTTATCTCACCAATGAGGATACGCAACCAATTATGTTTTAGCCTTCCTGGTCCATCGGATGATTCAATGATATCCGGCAATTGGGAGGAGTCCATCGAATTCCTATTATCCAAGTCGTCACTACTGTCCATTTCTGGGTCAATTACAGCTTCAGGAGGTTCTTCAGATAACTGAGCGTGTAACATTCCTCTTTTGGTGAACTCTTCATCGATGAATCCCTGACAAATATTTATAATGGCGAAATTTAAGATTCGGATTCATCAACAATATAAGAATTATAGAATTCGATATGGAAGTAAAATCACCAAAAGAATAAAATGCTTAATAAGGACAGACAAAATAAGTAATACAAATTAAACTGTATGAGAATCTATAGCAGCCGTAGGGCCCCAACAGGCAAACCGAACATCCTCGAGCTTCAACCTAGCACGGAGTTGAGGTCCTGGTCCTTGTTCTGGGACCAGTGGAGCGACTTGGGTAAATTTGGGCAAACAGATTCTGTGGTTGCTCCTTGATAGCGATATTTTTGTCAATTTCTTACAGTCAGCGAGAGTTTTCCAACCCAGTTGAACAAGGAAGGGTTCAGTAGGTGTCCGGAGGGGTTTGGGGGGGGGGGGGTGGCCAAACCTCAAAAGACCTTTTGGGAGCGATAGATGGTCTTTCCATAAGAGATAAATAAATATTACTTGAGCTGGCGATTTCGTTGTTTTTCAATTTTAGATTAAGCTGATTGGCAGTTTTTCCCTTCCGTGAGGTATTGTAATGAGCATGGCTTAGGCTTTGGTCAGGTTAATTGCTAGAGAGTTCTGGAGGGCATATTAAGAAGAGAATTCAGATAAGGCATCGGTGAGTTGATGAGCAAACCAGAGCACAAGACTCTGCCGTATAAATTATTAAGAACAGTGGTCGTCCCAGTATTGATCCTTGAGGGACCCCTTGACTATCATCAGTACCAACAACGGTTCGTATCAAAGGCCTTGGCCAGATCAAGGGCAACTAATGCGACATACTTCCCGCTACAAAATGGTCTTGCAGTGAGAGGAGACAAAGATGTATCTCAAGAATGTTTTGAAAGCAGTGAAGGGCAATAGCAATACATTAAAATCTTAAAATAAAATGTATCCAAGGCTATAGTTTACAAATTATAATTGTTAATTCTTACTACTCGCAGTAGCATGAATAGGTTATTATCGATAATAATTCTCATATTATGTTCCGCCTACCGATTCATATTTCATCCCCAATCAATCAAACAACATATCTTATAACATAGTTAATATTCTCAAACGAATTAACACGCATAAACTTACAAGATTTACATTTTCCTCAGCGAAATAGTTTTGGAAGTCATTATTGGAAGTTGTTGCAGAGCGATCGATTTTCTCCAAATGATAGCGAACAAACTGAGATCTTACCGATAAATGAAATATTAACAGACACACGATTAACAGAATGGAAGAGATCACGAAAAACACTGCGGGGCTGCTTGGAAACAGAAACTCAGATAGAAGGCGCAGTGAAGATGCAAGCACACCAGAGATACCTAAATAAAACAAATTATATTATTGATTAGTTGAGAGAGAGAGAGAGAGAGAGAGAGAGAGATTTCATCAGGCCGATAGACGGTCTCTTGTGACCTCTTTGACGAAACTTTTCCAATGCACACGATCGATCAAGCACCAATCTTGAGTTCGTAAAGATTCTTTCCAGTTATTTTCTTCAAATGGTCCAACCAGGAAATTCGTGGACGAACTCTTCCTCGAGAGCCTTGAATGCATCCCAACATTACCTATTTGAAGGTTTTCGCCGTCTTGTCTGTTGATGTGCCCAAAATAAGTAAGCTGTCTGTCCTTAATTCCATTCTGAAGGCTTCTAGGATTTCCTGGAGATTTCCCCAGGAGATTCTGAGAAGGCGTCTCCAAGTTCAAAGTTCCGATGCTTCAATCCTTCAATTTCTTTCCTTCTTTCTTGGTGTCCAAAATTCGCAATCATAGGTTGCAATACTGAAAACAAGTCGTGTGTTCATCAGACGCATCTTTTGATCATTTAACAGCTTTAAAACGACAGCAATGACTGAGAACTAACTTCTAATTATTTAAACAAATATATCTTAAAATTTGTCTTACTTTCTCCTGACATAACTGCTTGCGTAAATCTACGCGGAAGCATACTTGAGTATCCATAAAAGCTTGCTTGTTGAGCTGAAGCAACAATAAACAATAAGTGAATTAAAATCGCAATTAAGGGTAATTAAAAATATTAAATTATTCAAAAGTTAATTGAATTAATTACCTGTACATCCCAATGACACAAAAGCTGCTGTTACCAAAGTCAGTCTATAGGAAACGCTGCTTGAAAATAATTGCAAATAAACATCGAAATAAGTAAGAAAGCTCAGAGTAACAAACGCGAGAAGATATCCGGAGATGATTCTCATTCTGAAGTTGATCACTTTTACAAAGACGTTGTTAACAAGCACGGTAATGAGCATGACTGTGATATAAGTCGTGGTGAAATCGAATATTATACTGCTGGGCCCGTACTTTACCTTGTAATAATCAACAGCATTTACAAAGCAATTATAGGGCAGGAGAAAAGCCACGCCAGATAAGACTAAACTGATATAAACAAAATGAAATCGATCTTTCACTACTTGACTCGCTGCTGATTGGTAAGTCTGAAGAGGCTGGTCAGAATCTGCCTGATTAACATAAGTGTCGTCATTCTCATGGGCAGGGTTCGTTAACTTCAAATGGAAATTCGATCGATGATCGCTGTTGTTACCTTTGATAATGGGAATAGCAGCTGGTACACTTGACTGATTTTCGAATTGTTTTAAAGATATATAAGCCACACTTTTACCAGTATCCACCATTATCACTCGAATAAACTGTTATTAAAGTTCGAAATCTTTTTTAGAAACGAAGCATAATCAAAAACGATTGAGTTTAAGTAAAACTAAATTTTCGACTGGCTGGATTTTCTCACTCCTCTCAGTAAGAATTTGTCTGAAGGCAGACAGTAGTTCAGCGTCGGTAGTGCTCCATCAAATGCTCGCCCCACAGAAAAAAAGATATCGATTTGAAAGAAATTTATTTTGTCATCAGTCATTTGCATGGCGTTTTAAGTGAATTTTTGATATAGGCAGAAAATTTTAGCGAAATAGCTCCCTCGAGTTTTTCTTCAAAATTAGTTACTTTCCCAATTCGAATGCTTAAATATTATCATTCCTCTTGAAGTTCCTTGTATAATTAACAAAGAGTAAATCTCTTGCTGATTAAATTATGGCTGGGTACTTCTGCCAAATTAAAATGACATCTCATTTTGTCGGAACTTCTCACTGAATAGATACACATAAAACTAATTGGTTTGGATTTTATAAAAAAATAGATCCAAAGTTTTTATTCCGAAAATTCATTGAATTAATTACACAAAAGATAAATTTGATGATGTGGATTTTTTCTAAAGCAGGGGAATATAAAATTATTATTTCTAACATTCTTATAAGTAAAAATAAGCATATTTGTATAGGGTTATGCATGAAAATATATGATTCTGATGAGGCTTGTTTGTTAAAGATTTTTATGCATTAACTGCAGATAGCAGATAGGGATTACAAATAACGTTGGCTATTAATTATTCAAGAAAATTGGAATGACAAGTAAACAAGTAAAATTAATGAAAATCGTAAAAAAGTCAAATTTTGAGGTGGGTTGGGTTACTACTTATTACTCTATGGGTTGGATATAAGATGCTTTTGAAATATGAACTAACAAATAAAATTACAATGCTTTCATTGACGTTTTTATTTTATCTTCTAGCTATTAAAACATTTCTTAGATTTGTAGTTGATTGAGTATAGATGAATCAGATTGAATATCTTTTTATTTGTCTATGATAAATACCCCCAAATAAATTACTGGGGGTATGACACAACATTAATCATACATACATAAAATATGTAACTGAAATTTGTATATAATTGGAATATATTGGAAATAAAAATGTAAGGTATTGAAATTATTGAAATAGAAATTATGTTGATTATCAACAAGTTTTATAACCATTTACATAATTTTATCTTGCTAAGATGATCAAATAATTAGGATCTATATAGATATTTGTTGGTATGTTGGTATTTTTCTATTTAATCATTAAACTCTGGACACTCATTAAACTTTGGACACTTAGTGTATTTTTTAAAGATATAAAGATACACTTATTATTAAAATTGGACTCTTTTCCTTATGGGTTTTTAGGTCTTAAAAGTACTTTATAACTTATGTACTTACTTGCCTTTTATAAAGTCATTTGAAAACTAGATTTCAAGTTTGTCTAGATGTAATTAAACATTTTAAATGATGTTGTGTTTATACAAAAAGAATTTGCTATGATCAAAACAATGATTACTATAATACAGTAGAACCTGTCCATAGCGACCACCCAAGGGATCACATAAAAGCGGTCGCTATGGGCAGGTGGTTGCTATAAACAGGTTCCATTTCTGGCATATGTAAATATGTATGTCACTTTCTCCTCTAAAGTTAACGCTTTTCGAGACATTCTTGCTATTAATGATGTAGCAATTTCAAATTGTCTTATTTATATCCTGATGTATTGTTACCTTATAACAATTTACGTATACGTATCTGTTATCTGGCCCAGCAGCCAATGACTGCTCGACAGTCTTGGTTCGGGGGAAGTGTGATGCAATTCTCTGCCTGGGAGAACAATGTAACCACTTATCTCGGCAACGACTTGGCTCGGTTCGGATGTATTTTGCACGTCATTGTTCTTATGTACTTACCTATTTAATCCTCAACATAATGGCGCTTTGAGACTGCCACAAACAAACTTGGTGGAACTGCTATTAATCTAAATAGGAAGCTAGGTAGGTACACACTGCTCGACTGTCTTTGCACATCATATTTCCGGTGAACAATGGACTCATTAAATGGTTGACGCAATCTATTTGCTCGCTTAAGTGTACAATGCAATATGTGTGGTCTTTGTGTGGTCTTTATGTACAGGTTAAATATTAACTTGGGACCAAAATTAAGTGGTCGCGGTCGCGTTGGACAGGTGGTCACTATACACAGGGTGGTTTAAATGTAAATATTGTTGGGGATACTACAGAGTGGTCGTTATGAGCAAGTGGTCGCTATACAGAGGTGGTCGCTAAAGCAGGTTTTACTGTAGTAAGCTTATATAAAATAGGATTATCAAATTTTGTGACATTTTATTTCTTGATTATAGTAAAACATTTTTTTAAAAATTAAAAGATTGTGAATTTTTATTTTATTTAAATGTTTTTTGTAATAAATAAAATTGGAATATATTATATAGCCAAACCAATTAGCATTGTGTAAAAGAAATCTCCAGTACATAATCAGTAAGTATGTCTGGAAATTGTAAATAAGTACACTATATTTGAAATATGCACTGAAAATGTTTGAGCTTTACAATTTAAAATGCATCTAAGATAATTGTTGGAGATGAGTTACTAATAGACAAGCTGGTTTTTCCAGCTCAATTGTCAACTTAAATGTGTTGATGAATTAAAATGTTTTGCTATAAAGCAAAGATTGACAACTTGTCTCACTGGTTGGTAATTGGGTTCCAACATAATTATTTAATAATTTTGATTGACTATAACTATTTTTCATGATGAAAGCTATAAACAAATATGAATAATGTGAACTTCCAAGGAGATAGGTAAGTTTTTGTCAGTTTAACTTTACTTAACATATACTGCAAATTAATAATGCCAAACAATATTGACCAGTCAAGTAATAAAAAACTTGATGAAATCTAATTTGTTGTTTGCATAACTTGATGTTTTTATTTACAATGTAGAATTAGACTGGAACTCTGGCTCCGGACACTTAGTGTATTTTTAAAGACACACATATTATTAGTATATTTATAGTATACCTTGACATATTAGATATCAAGTTATGAGATAAATTCAATCAGAAAGTCAAGTTTTCCATAAACTTCTAAAACTTGACATTAAGGTATGTAAACAACCAATCTATCAAGTTTTTTATAACCTGACTATAACCTATTTGACTTTGTTAATATATTTTTAATTTACAATACATTGTAAAATAGAATGAATAACTTTCATGTCTCAATCTAAAATCTGAAAAATTAAAATACTAAAACGTCAGCATACGATAAAAGAGTAAAATTAATTATATAAACATTATCTTCCGCAGATATTTCAAATTAATAAGTATTCTATAGATACATTAATGCAAACAAAAATATAAAAATAAACAAACATTTATATCACCAGTATCTCATCAAGCATTCTTATTTTTAACACAGTTGATACTTTTCATAGGTAAACAGTTGAATAGGTTATTCGTGATAATAGGCCATAATAAGTGTAGACGACTTAAACTTTAGTCAGGGCAATGTAAGTGCTCGAGCAGCTTTTGTCTTCCCAAATGATTTGGGTTTAACATGATAATGTCACGTCATCAGTCTTTGAGCTCTCATTTTATTTTCACACTTAACACTTTTTGGAAATCGCTGAAGACAAAGCATAGTATGTAGCCGTAAAGACAAACGGCCGTATGAATAAAAATGAGCTATTACTCATAATTCTCACTCGTTGAGAAAACACTTTCTAAATTTATTCTTTCGTCTCACAAGTTTTATTCATTTGAAGTTCAGAAATTATAGTCTCGATTTTATTTGAGCAATTGCCTACTCATTTTTATTTATATTACAACCGATCACACCTCATGGCAAAATAATACTGATTTGGGAAGAACACTATCATGAACCTTTGTTTCCTTTCACATGAATTGATGTGGTTAAATTTTAGATCCTTAGGATTCCATTAAATTTCACAGGGAATAATACTTTAACTACTGAAATTTCCAACACGCTCCACAAGGACTAGTGAAGCATGTAGGTATAGGTATCACGTTATAGTGAATAGGTACCACAAACTTTATTGAAAGCTGAAATATCCCTTTCTCTCTCATTAATAAACTACGCAATCGAATTATACGGAAAAAACAACAATAAATGGCTGTCTCAATTAC
>JAYMFX010137656.1:0-12264 GCA_036784945.1 Monocelis spectator | reverse complement strand
AAGTATCGATCCGTGGAAGTTAAGGACTCGTGAGGACTCCAGGTAATGCCTAAAAAATTCCTAAAAATTCCTAAAATAATACATAGATATTGTGTTTGTGAATCTCCATGAATTTATATATATATTTAAAACGATTGCTCTGTATTCTTCTACAAATATCATAGAATACTTAGGGTTGACATTCTTTATATTCTTCATGATAAATATATGATATTTAATAAATACAATTAGAAGAATATTATACACTAAAACTTCATCGTTTTTAGGATATTCGAAACTGTGAGTCTATAAATCGGTTAGTTATTAATAAATAGCTAGAATTCCCTATCTATCGTCTACTTTTCACCTCATAGAGGTTATAGTATAATGTATTTAGGAGTATCCAGCCAGAGAGCGCGTGAGTTAGCTAGCAATATGTCTGAATTCATCGTCAGCCAGATTACTCAGCGCTTTTGAATGTATAAAATAAGATATCGATTCTCTCTCCTCGCTGAATAAGTAGAAACTGTCTCCGCGTGGTAGAATATAGGTCATTCAGTCGGTAATTTCAGCGAGGCGTCCAATAAGAAATAAGCTGAATCGTTTCTTTGTTAGACTATCTATGTATTGCACGTTGTTCTAGTTTAGACACGCAGTATTTTTGAAGTTCACTAGGTGGTTCAGCGCTGTTTGACGAATTTAATTGTGCAGATTGACTTAAACTTTAAATCACGCTTGTGTCTGTGTATCATTTTGCTAAAAAAGAAAATTGTGAGAATATACTATGCCCAGTTATAGTCTTCATTTAAGTGCCGATGAGCAACAGGTTTTCGGCAATATGAACAGTCGTGATGGATGGTCAGGTTCGCATTTATTTTCAAGAACAAATGGTTCAACTTCCAGCGTTTCACCTCCTCCTTTTAATGATGCATTTTCATACAGTAGCTCAGGATCAAATGTAGGTCCACCAGGATTGCATTTCAACGATGACAATCAATTGTTTTATCGAAATAATCAGACAAATAATTCAAATGATCTTAACAATCCTGGGTCTATATGGCTAGGAGGATCACCTCGAATGGCTAATATGCAACAAAATTCTGCATCTAACCAACAAGTTTATCTTCCTGGAAGCAGTGGTATTAGTCAACAAAAGTATGCTGAGTGTGTGACCAAAGCGTCTAAAATGGGTTTCGTTGTTGGCATGGACCTGGAACGTGTCAAGGAAAAGTCGAGACATAATAACAGCCAATCTTTCTGTCGAATTAGTGCTCATTTTAAAAATAAATATGGAGAAACTGATTCTAAAACAAAGGCTGCTTATCTCCAAATCGGTGTGCGAGTTCCAAGCAAGGATCACGTTTCAGAAATAGTTGGGAAAGGAGGTGAGCATTACATTAATTAGTTTTTAGTTATTGTTCTTAAATCTTAAACACTAATAATAACATAAAAGCAAAGTATCTTCCATCATTTTAATTGTTTACATACAATTCATAAGATTTTCAGATTATTATAAAATGTAAAATACTTGTGGTATTACATAGATTTTCTACCAGATCTATTTAGTGTAATCTTCACATGCAGTATAATTAGTTTTATCTATTTAATTAAATCTAAATGAGTTAGTAAATCATACTAAATAAAATTTGAATGTTCTATTTATAATGTTTAAAACCATTTTCTTAACCTGTCCTAGATAGATTTCGTTTTTTTTATACCTAAATGAAATGATAAGGGATGCACGCTATGCTTTTTTGATTAAATTAATATCAAACCTAATATTGTTTTTATTTAAAAATCATGTTAATTGTTGTCATAGACTTACCTTATTAATATTTATCGCGATGCTTTGTTACAAGATACAAATGACTAATCTAGGCCCTTCATATTTTCAAAGCCAATGTCAATTGTGAATGAGAATTATGACAATATACTCATTAATGATATATTTCAAATCTATTTAAATGTTTTTTATATATTCTGGTAAATTTTTGTATTTTCGAAATAATTCAATATTACGAATTGATTATGACTCCGTAGTATTTCTTTTATTTACTAATGCATGAGTTCCTATGATGATGCTATAACACATCGACAGTAGTTAAATGGAACGCAGTTATACTCTCACCAAATAAATGCCTCCTAGTATGTCAATAATTTAAACCCTTTAACTTTGATTAATTCTGAGAAATATAAAGAATTCAGAGATTCTCGAATGCAATCCGTAAAACTTATAGAGAAGCATTAAATTACATTTATAAAAAACAGTAGCAACAATCTACTCGTAATTTTATCTTGGTTGGGTCCTTTCTAGTAGTCTCAAATATAATACATATAGCCGTCGATATTTTTTCTAGCATTCTATTCTTTATATAGTTGACTTGTGAGACTATACAGATGAATCATTTAAGTCATCGAAAAGGAAAAAAGCTTTACGTGCAGAAAATTTACTCCACCCTTTCTACCTCCAGCTAGTTGAGGGTGAGTCATTCTAAACAAAAGTAATGCCTACAAGCTTATGACTGCATAATTCCGCGTTACATTAGACTAGAGTAATACAGAATTCTAGAATTACATCCTCTAGGGAGAATTGGGGACTATTTAAATCAATAGGTGGTGCCCGTTGGATGAACTCGCGTCACAGTTCATTTGAGGTTAGCTTCTTTGTTGCCTCTTTCTGTGTATCTAATGAATAGTCTGCCTCTGCAATGCCCTAGATTTTTCTGTTTTCAACTTGGTTAAAGAAGCTGTTGTTACGCGCGTTCAATATCGTCTCTAGTTTGTGTCAGCTTTAGCAATTTTTTATACAATCTATGCATTTAATCTTTTGATTAATCTTCCGATGAAAATTAATATCTTAATAATTAAAATTGTCATTAAAAATTCAGCTGAATTTTCACTTGAATGCCTATATAATCATAATTATTTTATTATACTGAATTAATTAGGTATTCAAATGTGTACGTGCTCAAAATAAGCAAATTGAATATTTGATTAATCATAAGCCAATTAGCACAGAAAAACTTCAATGGTGTAATGTCCTTGAACATTCAACTTCATCCTCATAACACTAGTAACTATATACATATTTAAATCAATATAGAAAGTAAGACATTCGATTTCGGGCAGTTATGCATGATTTCTTTTTATCGAAACACAACTTTCATAACTGTGCTGCAACTTTTTATTTAAAATATATGGACATAATGGATATCAGTGTTGTAATCCGTTATATCCCAGTAGGTATATTATATAACTCTGATATAACTTATCAGTTTTCTTATCCCAAATTCTGCTTTTTAGGAATTTCATTTGGTTAATTCTTTTATTTAATGATCTTTTTCGTTATTTACCTAAAACAATTCCTGATGCGAATATGTGAGTGTCGCTTTTTAGAGATAAAATCAGTTTACACTAGACAAAAATGATTCATCCAATGCTTAATCATTTTCTATCCCTGCGCAGTATTCCACTCATCCTACTAGCTGGCTATAAACCAACTTATATCACTCACTAAACACAAGAGTATGCCTCCTATTAAGGCTGTGCTAGATCGGTAGTCTCCAAAATCGAGAAATTCCTATTTCATACACGTGAAAATTGAACAGACAGACATCAAATCTATGAAAAGATTCAGATTATCTCAGCATTTCAGTTGTCGACAGTCTCATATAGTAAATAACTAAGTAACGTTAGGCTAGAGTTCTTCGCGAATTTTCTAGATGAATATTGTTAGTCATCAAGAGAAATTGCATACAAAATACTGCCTATTACATATATCAGATATATTGGTAGAATTTGTTATGTAAATTGGGTTTTTGTTTTTCAGTTTTGATTGTTACAATTTAATTCACGTTCCTCATTTTTTATGATGTATATTTTCATATGTTTCTAATCTAATGCTAGAGAGTGTTGTTAATTGAAATTAAAGTATATTTACAAAGCTAAATTTGATTTGAAACGAAGCAGTTTCTAATCAACTACTCATCGAGTAATTCATGTACATATTTTTGATAAGAAAGATAGATAATCATTGTAAAAGTATTTCATTGACACTACTATAAATTTGACTGTCAATGATAGCTAGTCTGACCTTTTTAGCTTTCTAACTTACTTCACTAATGTTAATTCTTAACAAGCGATCAAGCATCAAATTAGTAAAGATTGTTATTTACTATTTAAATTGCGCTGAAGATTGTATGACTGAAACTCGTGACAATACACACGCTCTTGTTATGGTAGTAGATGCAATTGCCTTATAGCTGTAGTATTAAGTTTTAATGATTCTACTTGGTTTGATAGTAGCGTCATTGATGAGTCATCATATTATCAGACATTTTATTAGAGCATGTGACATCGCATCCAGTGAGAGTTGATTCGTTATTTATATACTCATTTCTCTGCTAATCAAATTGCTAAAAATATATGGTGCCATTAAATTTTAGTTGAATTGTTTTAAACAATCTTTTTATCGTTAATATGTTATTGTGCGTTTCATGCATAATATTGACTTAAGATGATAGATAAGCGAAATAGTTTTATACTATTGTATGTTAAATATTCATATTGTAATACGGAGTTCAAAAAATAATTGTATAATAATTTGTTTATTTAATTGAATTGAATTTAGGATCAAAGATAAAATCTCTTCGAGAGGAAACCGGCGCGTTAATTACTACTCCCGGAGAAAATGAAGATCATGTTTTTATCATTGAAGCACCCCCAGAAATTGCCTTTAGAGTGGGACAATTGATCAAAGCCAAAGCTGAAGAAATTACATTGAATAAAACAAATGAACGCAGACGTGGATCAGGTAGAGTTTTGTTTTTTAGACATTAAAAATGGATTTTTAAAATATAATTCATACCCAAGGATTAACTTTCTGTTTAGGCTCCAACTATCCAAACCGTGTACTACTTGCTCGAGGTCGTATTTCTGTTCCGCAAGAAATGGTTGGTAAAATTATTGGCACTCAGGGTTCAATCATTACCACAATTCAAAAAGACACTGGCACTGAAATCAAGAGTCCCCCTAAAGATGTTGGCGGTAAGGAAGCTGGGTCTACTGCAGACTTTGAAATATCAGCCTATCAAAGTGTAAACCTACAATGTAGTGAGGCAGCTGAGAATAGAATTCGACAAGCTAAACAACTCATTGGTCATCTTGTAATGCGACAGGTATTACAGTTTATTTTACAACTTTATCTTGAATCTGTAATAGATAATAATACTATTATACTACAAAGATGTTATTATTTATGATTTACTGTATTAATGTTTTATAATACAATAATTGATTTTTAATATTAATTTAGTTGGAGCGTCGAGATGAAGAGGAGATTAGTGATGACATAAACCGTGATTCTGGTCACTCTAGCCAAGGGGATCAAGATTCAGATCACCAAAATAATTTACGATCTTCACCAAATTCTTCATCAAATTGGATTTGGACTGATGTCGTTCAAATGGATCCGAGAGAGGCACGCGAGGTCATTGATCGAATTCTACAGGAAAGTAAAAACAAAACCAAAAAGGTATTAAAGCCAGACGGCTCACCTGTTGATGAGATTATCAGTTCTGCGGGTTCTCCTGAGCTAAGTCGAGTTGCTTTATCTGGTTCAGGCTCTATGGGACATCGAGGAAGTTTTGGAACTCTCATGAATGGTGAGTTATATGATACTTTTTGAAAGATACACACTCAAGACTCTACTAGTAGTTATAAATATTTTCTTCAAGCTTGTATCTGTCTATGATGTTTATTTATTTTCATTGTTCTTTAAGGTGGAGAGAGTCCCTCTAACCAAATGTTTGCTGGTCTTGCCTCATCCAGTTCTTCTTCAAATCTGCGTGGCTCTAATTCAAATAATCTTCCGAATAGTTATGCTTTAAATCAGGTCAGAAATTGGCCACCAGAACAACAATTTGGACAACGACAGACTGGTATGTTACCGTTTTATCTGATGTGAATTTTTCCAATCAAAATATTCAGCCTTAGTCACAATAATTACTAAGTTAGACAAAAATATTACCTTTGTAAATTAACGACTTAGACATTTTAAAAATTAACTTTGTAGTTTTTCTTTTCGAGATGCTTCCCCCTGTGAAATTGCGTCATTTCCCACGTGTTTTTCTGCTAAGTATTCTACACGTGGAATTTGAAATATAACTTAGCAAAATTCGCTTATTAGTTTTCATATTCAGAGCGCGCGCAAGATTTACTGTGCTGTATTCCATGCCAAAAACTCAAATCCATTTTGAATAACTACTAGAGAAGGCAGACGCTTACTATTTCTAATTCTATAAAGAGAGCAAGCAAATTGAACTGAGTGCGTATGTCTCATGCGATTGTTTATACATTTGCTTCTAAGCTAGGCAGAGTAGAGAGGAAGACGAATAGACGGTGACCTCTAACTGTCTCGCTGTCTCTAATCTACCGGCGCTTGGTAAATCTAACGAGACAACTATGAATCGATATGTCTGATTGCTGATATGCGCGAAATTCAGAGCTAATATTCTTGTCTACTCTGATTTCTCAATGAATAATAATATACTTCTTCATTTCTCTTATAAAATACTCCTGTCTCAAAACTATCAGAACCTTTTTTGTATAAAAGAATGTCTACATAATATATCAATGATAGCTTTAGAGAAATTGTATTTTAATGTACTGCACATTTATAGTTTTGTCATCAGGTGCGGGAGATCACATGGGTCGCAACAACAATTCGTTATGCTCTTCTCCATGGCATGCCTCGCATCAACAAGTTGCCTCCTATTTCATGGATCCTCTTGTTTCGGCTAGTTACGGTGATCCTCACTCTCAAAACCAATCTTTAAGGAGAGGTTCTGCTCATGGCTCCCTGGATAGACTACATCAAACTGGTTCGAATCCTGGTGCTAATCATTTTAATGGAAATAATAATGGCTCCAGCATACTCCATGATAACACAATTGATTCTATGGGCTGTTCCGGCGGAGGCCCCATCGACTTCATGAACCAAACGAATCAAAACAATCCGAACATCCAATCTCAGGTAAATTGATTATTGTGAATGATGAATCAGGATTTAATCAAAATAAATTTTGAATAAATTTAAAATGAGTTATTTTTTATTTCAGCATCAACGTCAACTACCACCTTATGTAGACGATTATAGTCTGCTGTCACGTGATATGGCTCGTCTTAATATGCTCAACTCGGAGCAAGAATTTTACATGTGCGGCAATGGAAATGTCTCTCAAAACACTGGTAATCCCATGGCTAATAGTGTTACAGCTGCCGGATTATACGGCAATGATCTTTCGCGCACCATGAGTGATAATACTCAAACAGCTCGTAAGTTTGCTCTGGTAGCCGCAGCCTCAGCTATGCAAAACAATGGTAATCAAAATTGTCATCCGTCAGAATTTTTTCCCGATCCTTCTCAACAATATAATTCAGTTGCTGATTCCCGCTGGACTCCCAATTCCAACTTCGATTTTACTGGCGTGAATGACCGCAATATAGCTGCTGATTGGCGTCATTTTTCTCAGGATCCATCGCTTAATGTTCAAGGCCAGCAAAGCTCCGATGAATTCGATTATTTTGCAGCCAGCGGAGGTAACACGGTCATCTCAAACACCGTCTCCAACGATCATTGGTCATCTTTCCAACAGCAACAATTACAACGCGGTTGCGGTATCATTGGCGATCGTCGCCGACGTAGTACACCGAGTCCAAATTCAGCCAATCCAGGCGAAGCTGTCTAATCATGTCAAAGAGAATATAGGAATGCTCAAGTGTGTCACAGAACTCCGGAACTGGTTGCTAAAATTGTAAGCCTTGCTGCTTTGCAAATTAAATATTTTAAAAGTGTGGTTTAATATCTAGAATGATAGATTATTGTCTCTTGTTAAATTTGTTATCCATTTGAATCCCTTATAGGATTGTTGTTATTTTCTGTAAACCAAGAATATCTATAACTTTTTACACATAACTATTCTATACCTATCGTTTTCTATTTATTGTAAGTTTTCATTATTTAGATTTCTCGTATTTTATTACTACATTATAATCTATAATAAGCGTGGTAACAACATTTCCATTATTTTTAATTGTGTAAAAAATTCTCATCTTATTTTTGTAAAGATATATTTGAAACCTTTATGTCATTGCTATAGACTCATCTTTATTTCATTTTCATTCTTTTTCTCACAAAGTAATCGTCGAAGCAATTTTCTAGAAATGAATCTTCACGTCCTTTTATTTGATTTAAATGTTTGATGATATTTTTCTAATTTTTTCCTTACTTACTTATAGCTGGCTGCGGCTCTCATTGTGGCATCTATAATCACATAGATTAGTATCGATGTATTATTGTAACCTCAATGATTTATTTTTGTTGTCCTATTTTTGTTTAGTTTGTGTGTGTTGATAATTGATGAATTCTTACTGAATCTTATCGATAATCATTGATGTTGCATCTCTATAGATATACGGTGTATCATCAAAATTATCATGACCTTTGAACTTTATTGTATACAGAGATAGTACTTATGATTTTCCTTATAATGGTACATATGATGGTTGGTTACTAACTATACTACTGTGTAGTTGGGTTTTAATGTTGCCCTCTACTATGAACTTTCTTGAGTTATCTGATTTAAATTATTGAAATTTGATTCTGTGTTTATTTCTTTGATGTGTTTCATTATTTTATTATGTGAATTTACAAAATGTAGCTGTGCTATCTGGATCGGTTATCTTTTCTCATAACTATTTATGTTTTATCAAATTACAATTATTCGTTGGGAATTGTATTTCGCATCCAGATTAGATATATACTTATAACCATGATTCTATTTATATCTATGTATCTTTGTTTAATTGTTTGCTTAATTTTCTTCAATGTAGTTGTAAACCGCTATTAGCGGATTTTGTGTTGCTCCGTGATTTGTCCTGCAGATAATCTAATCCAATGAAAACTATATCCAGTACCTATGTATTTTATATCCTAATGCTTTTTAACCTAATCAATTATCTTACTAAGGATCATGTCGCTTTTATTTATTAACCAATAGTTATTAGACTCCAAACACATTCTGAGGCGATTTTATAGGAGATTATTCATAGTAAGAGCTTATCTAAATTAATGCGCCTTCATATTACAATATCACTTCTATTCTTGTGTTACTCGTGTATGTTTGATTTTATTGAAGGAGATTGAATTCTCTGTGCATTTCCTTGATTATGTAGAGTTTGCTTTGTCCATGTTATTTTCTTAGAAATTAGGAATTCGTTATACACTCCATGTAAGATTATATTCGTTAGTTTGAAGATTTTATTATACTACAAAGGCACATGATTCTCCTATTCATATTGTTTTTTTATTATAATTATCTGTAATTTATGTCATCGTGTGTCACTTAAATTTTATAACCTAAATAGCACATTTTCACTTTTAAAGCTCCAGTGTTTGGTAAACGCACTGTTATTAATAATGCACGTCACTGGAATTTATTTTCTCTTTATTTGTCAAAGCTCAATATACAACAAACATCTTTTGTCTAAATGCTTATGATGCTTCAAAGTTATCCATTGCTATCCCAAATGTCAGCATTATTACATTGATTGTTAATGTTTTTTCTTGGGACTCATTCTATGATAATGAAAAGCAATTGTATTTTCAAGTGTACTAATTCCATAATGATTATATGTTTAATTTAGTTCGGTGTGTTTTTCAATATTGATTTTACAAAATTACTAATTTTGTCGCCTGTCTTCTACCGGTTTATCGTAAAATTAGGACTTTATATCTTGTAAATATCATTGTTTTTATAACTATTTTTTAAAACTTAAATTCTCATAAAGATTTCATATGTTGAACGTCATCATACATACAGAGATTTTCATCTCCTATTTTTAGACAGCTTTCGTTCTCGCTCGCTTTATTTCCATCCACAACCATGCATCATACCTGTCTTTATTTTTAGATTAAAGATTTCCAGTCTATCCATTTTTCTATTTTTCAGATTAGATGTCAGTTGAAAAGATAGATTTGTAATGAGTTGTATCCTACATGTGTGAACTTTTTATTTTAACGAGTATATATATATATATATGGCATTTTGTATCAATTCAGCAATTTTGTATTTCTGAACGCATTTTATTTTATGAGTATTGTAGTAATATGCTAAATGAATATTTTTGTTAATTTTAGTGTACTTGTAATTTATTATAAACATAATAGCAGCTAATGGGTTAGCTTTATGTGCTAATATATATATATATATATGCATTACATTAATATGATGATTATAATGATTATCCTATAGTTGTGAATATCATTAATACATATACTATGTGAAAAATAAATCTTTTTAATTTGCTGCGTGACATAGAAAGACTAATTATTGGGATACAAAACTTTTTCATTGTATAATGAATTACTACAGTCAAAAATAATTATGAGAGAATTCAGCTTCAACTTAATATAACTAACGAATATCCGAATGTTTATAATTGATTTCAATAACTGCGGAATACCGCCCACTCAACTGTCTGTCTTAACCCTATTCGTGTCAGGACAATTAAAATCCAATTGAACCAAGACAGACTGCGGAAACCTAAAGATATAGAGCTATAAAAGGTACGATGTTATTTATGTATATGAGCTCAAAACTAAAGAATCCAATCCAAGAAAATATTTTGTAGTGAAATGTGAGATGAATTTTATATATTTCGTTTGCAGATTATATGCATATAATACTGTTACAAAACGAGATGATACTTATAATTGCGTTGGTAGAAAAATGGAAAAACATAATCTTGTTGCGGTGTGACAATTGTAAATAGAATAATATGTATCTGCTCACGCTGATCTGAATGATACATAATACAGGAATTTATAATGTTCAATTTATTGTTTTGTTTCAAAAACATATTTATTTTGCCTACGCTCAGCTCACTACGATAGAACACAGTTCACGCTTGCTCGCTACGATTTTCTAAAGTATATATTTTAAATTTAAAATTAAATTAACCACATCTAATTAATTTTATTTTTATTTTTGTTGTTCGAACACAATTTTTAGCACAACTCAATCAATAACTATTACTAAAAGATTATTTATATAATAATATAGAAGTCCTTGAACTCAATTTAATTCATTATATGCGTTTAAATCCCTCGAAATTATATGATCAACTATTTACTTGTATAATGTTTTTATTCAGTATGAGAAGTAGAATATGGTATCTCTGACCATGTGATCAACAACGGAAAGGATTGATATTCCATAAGTTATAATGCATGATAATGCACGACCACAATCATATGTTCGCAATTGTGCAGATAAGATCGCATCTGTCTTTAAAATAATGGAATCACATAGACATCTTGGCTTGCATTTTGATACTTGTGAAATAATTGTTGGAATTACAAAAACATTATCATCAGGTAATTCCTAACAATGCTTTTACAGTAACAATTGCTAACAATATTATTGTTAACACTGATTTTTCTCTGTGGTGGTTAAAGTTTAATTTCATTGGGATTTCATAATGGGGATGGTTCCTCATTTTCACCATTAAGCTAACAGCTTAACTTTCTTTACGGTTGGTGGGAAAAACAACAACTTCAACACATGCATGATAGTGCACATTGTTTGCCTTCATCTAATTTTATATAGAAATTAGTAGCGAAAATTTCAAAATTTATCGAAATTGTTCAAACAAACACTGTAAATATATTTTCCATTGGATAAATACATGTCTGAGTTTTGCTTTATAATTACATAATATTACTATTCTATAGTACTTACTTTCGTGAACTGATTATAGAGACATTTCAATATTAGCAGAAGACAATTGATATTAAACAACATGATTTTAAATCTATTCAAATATTACTGGCAGTGATTGTTTTAAGAATTCATTGACACTGACAATTTTGTACACCACTGTGGCTATCTATACTGACATGAATATGTAACTTATGTAATCCAGACAGCTCTTAATTTGCATAAATTGACATTGACTGATATAAGTTTACATTGGACATTCATAATCTCATAACTTGATGTCTAACCATATTGGAAAGGATCAGTCAAGTTACAGCAACTAGACATTTTTGTTTTCAGTGTAATCATATAGATTTTAATACAAAAATTAGCTTTCAAGACATATCTATGACAGACAAATTTGGGTCAACTAGTACTTAAATTATTGCTTAAAAGTTTAAAGCTTTTGTAACATTATTTACTTAAGCTCAATAAATGTATGATATTTATTAAATTAACATAAATT
>JAYMFX010137545.1:0-12265 GCA_036784945.1 Monocelis spectator | reverse complement strand
TTTATAATGGTGGAGATAGGATTTTCTGCCGCTTGGTAAGAACAAATCGATATCCAAATATCTACTAGCAAGAGTGGTTACTCTATGGATACTGATCTCTATGGTCTATACGCTAACATTAACAAATTTTAGATCTCTCTGCGCACGAATACTCACGGACTGATAGTGTCCTTATCGATAGCATTTCTCTCTTCAGTTGGTGTATTGGCTCTTTCGGAATCATCGAGGGCTTGTTTCCAAGCTTTCGCGAGAACTTGATGCAAATTGAATTCACAGAGATGATCCACGCCTTCGGCGGTATTATAGAATTGTCTACAAATGTAGACCATTGCCACCATCACAACTCTTGAAATTGAGTAATCTTCAGAGAGACCTTTCTGGACTAACTTGGCGATTATCTCCGCTGCTGATCTGTGAATAGAATTGAATATTGGATCTCATACCTATGTACCTACATAATATATCGTTTAAATAGAAAATGCATTATGGCTATATTATATGCAGTAAGGAATCACTTGGAATTTGCAGTCTTTTTAAATAATGTTCTTCTACCAAAAGAATGCGATGCTATGGAGGAAATGATATCAGCGAGCTGCAGATAAATAAACTCCTTATTCTCCTTGATTGATTTTTTCTATAAAAATGATGAATCAATGTTAAATATTTAGATTGTTTAATCAAATCTAAATCAATTATTTCAATCAATAATTAACATACCTTTATTAACAATTCGAATGGATTTATCAATTCGTCAATGATCTCTTCTTTACAAATGACGGAGGCACAAACTGACTCCAATGAGGCTATCCTTTTGATTGTTTCCGTTATCAGAGTGCCAGGATCTAAAAAATCTGCAATACAATACGCACATCATGATGATGTAAAAAGGTTAACTGTTATATTGACGGTCGTCCTCCGTAGATCAAGAAAAAGGTATTATGCTTACTTCTATTAGAAGGTCTTCTTCGCGAAGTATTCGTCAAGAAACTAATCGATAAAGTTAAAAGCTTTGTAATTGTTATGGGTGCTGAAATAGAGAAATTAAACAATTCAGGTGTGTGCATGCATTTCTATGGTGCATGCACAGAAATCAAATTCGGAAATCCGATTTCTATGGGCATGCGTGAGCTGCTTTTAATCATTTATCGATTAATATGTTGATAGCGCGCGCCTCTCTATTATCGATTGATTAGAAACCTGACCGCAGCGTTCAGTTATAATCTCTCTTTCTCTCTCTCTCTTTTAAATGATGTATAGAAATATACAGACCTTCTTTGTCTTTTATCACCAATGGGAATAGATTTCTTCCATTTACGTAACAAATCAATCGGCCAATCAAATTAAAGGAATGGACAAAATGTAGATAGTCGAGCTGAGCTGGTGTGAAAACTCCCTCACAATGTTCAACTGTAATTTTAGAAATGATTGATCCCTATACCATCTCTCTATACACAATTGGTGATGGAAATCTAACAGTGAGATTTTTTAAACATTTAACTAAATTATCTGACGTGTCCTACCAGAATCCGTCTCTTTTGGAAGTACAGCATTGGCGTGCTCCATGTATCGGACACAGGATTTCACAGCTTCAATTAACTGAAAATCATTAACAAAACTGATATCTTTTAATTATCGATTTAAGCTATATATAGGTATAATAGGTGGCTTACCAGTGGCTTATATTTTTGTAGAAGACAAATGACATGATAGCGGCTGTAATTTCCGTGCTAAAATATCACAATTAAAATGTCTATTGTAAATAGAAACATTCACAAATATTTCATCGAATAGAAACCATTTTTTATTTACCATCCACTTGATGAACCAGCTGCTTTTAGCATCCAACAGGGAAATGAAATGTACGGGAGTGAGCTTCGAGTCTTCAATGGGCAACTTGTAGAAAACTGAGAATAGGGAGAGTGTTTTGTCAATCACATCTTTCACAAATCTGAATACAAAATGAGAGAGAACGCATGGATCAATCAGACTTCGTATAAGATAACGGTAGAAATTTTTCAGTCTTAGATTCGCATGAAGAAACTTTTATAGTCCTGTTATAAAATGCCTACATTTGCAAATTACAAAAAATAAAGTATACAAAGATAGACATTTGAAATGACTTTTTCCAACAGAAGTGTTAGAGATATAGAAAGATAAAAATGACCTACTTTTCAGAATATCGGACCCAATATTGAGGAATCATATTCTGGTATTCATTGATAAGACGGAACTAAAAAGATGTTTTAAAGGATTTACAAATCAATTATGACCAGAAGTATAGAACTAAACTTTCGAATCGAGAATATAAGTGCATAATTTGTTACTAACTGATTTCAATAATCTTGCATAATCAGGCTTCTTTACATCCAAACCGGACCGAATTTTGGGAATACTCGCTCTTTTACTCGTGAACAAACTTTCCAGATGCTCAACTACAAAAGAAAAAAGTTAACAATAACTGATGCTCAAATACAAAGAAAAAGGTTAACAATAACTGATGCTCAAATACAAAGAAAAAGGTTAACAATAACTAATGCTCAACTACAAAAGAAAAAGGTTAACAATAACTAATGCTCAACTACAAAAGAAAAAGGTTAACAATAACTAAATTTAAAAGCAAATTGTTGTAGTATTAATGTTCACAACTCACCCATCGTAGTGTACATCTGTGTACTATTTGGAGAAGAAGTTGAAAAACCTTTAGCTACAAACCTCATAGCCAAATTCTGCAATATCGGATGATGAATAAATATACAAAACAACATTCTCATATTTCAAATTAATTAATGAAAGCATGAATCCTATCCTATTCTATTCTATTGTATTGTATTGTATTGTATTGTATTGTATTCTATCCTATTCTATTCCATTCTATTCTATTCTATTCTATCCTATTCTATTCTACCCTATTCTATCCTATTCTACCCTATTCTATTCTATTCTATCCTATTCTATCCTATTCTACCCTATTCTATTCTATTCTATCCTATTCTACCCTATTCTATTCTATTCTATTCTATCCTATTCTATCCTATTCTACTCTATTCTATTCTATTCTATTCTATTCTATTCTATTCTATCCTATTCTACCCTATTCTATCCTATTCTATTCTATCCTATTCTATCCTATTCTACTCTATTCTATTCTATTCTATTCTATTCTATTCTATTCTATTCTACCCTATTCTATCCTATTCTATTCTATTGTATTCTATTCTATTCTATCCTATTCTATCCTATCCTATTCTATCCTATTCTATTCTATTGTATTATATTCTATTCTATCCTATTCTATCTTATCCTATTCTATCCTATTCTACCCTATTCTATTCTATTCTATTCTACCCTATTCTATCCTATCCTATTCTATCCTATTCTACCCTATTCTATTCTATTCTATCCTATTCTACCCTATTCTACTCTATTCTATTCTATCCTATTCTACTCTATTCTATTCTATTCTATTCTATTCTATTCTACCCTATTCTATCCTATTCTATTCTATTCTATTGTATTATATTCTATTCTATCCTATTCTATTCTATTCTATTCTATCCTATTCTATTCCATTCTATTCTATTCTATTCTATCTTATCCTATTCTACCCTATTCTACCCTATTCTATTCTATTCTATTCTATTCTATCCAATCCTATTCTACCCTATTCTATCCTATCCTATTCTATCCTATCCTATCCTATTCTATCCTATTCTATTCCATTCTATTCCATTCTATTCTATTCTATTCTATCCTATTCTACCCTATTCTATTCCATTCTATTCTATTCTATCCTATCCTATTCTACTCTATTCTATTCTGTTCTATTCTATTCTATCCTATTCTACCCTGTTCTATTCTATTCTATTCTACCCTATTCTATCCTATCCTATTCTATCCTATCCTATTCTATCCTATTCTACCCTATTCTACCCTATTCTATTCTATTCTACCCTATTCTATCCTATTCTACTCTATTCTATTCTATTCTATTCTATTCTACCCTATTCTATCCTATTCTATTCTATTCTATTCTATTCTATGCATGTATGTAGATATGTATAATACCATGATATTTTCATCAGAATCAGCCAGACAGTCCAGCAGTCCTTTTTTTAGACTAGTCCAATATTCTTCATTTTGTACATCAATGGCCGCCACCTGAATGAGGCTACACAGTGCTTGCGCTCTGACATCCGCGGTACACTTTTTATCCAAGTTGTCCGTGAGTACTAGGAGCTGCTCTTGATTCATGAACATGAATCCAACCTGATTCAAAATATTCAAAATATTTTTATATTCAATCTTTATACAATTCAATTATACTATTACTACTATTACTACTACTTTACTTGATTAAAAGATCCTGATAAAGACGAGTCAATATCACTGATAGAAAAAGAGCGCTGGGCATCCACCATTTTATTGGTTGACTGTGCGTTGGTCCGCTTAGATCCAAATTCTTCCGCATAATTTGTCAGTAGACGCTCTAGAGCGCGATTAACATTGTTCTTCAAAGATCTTGATAGGTGCGAATATCTTAAATTGAGTGGTATAAAAATTATATAGAGTAAAGCAAATATAACAGCTTAAAAAATTATAATATTTTTAAAAATACATAATTCGATTACTCTTTTGAATTGACAACTTTTTCAGTTATTTTGTCGACAAGATCTTCACTGCCATCTTGCGATAATGCCTGCGTTTCAATTTCATCATCGACCAAAGCACCTAATTCTTCATCAAGACAACTCCTTAGAGCTTTCACAAATTCATACCTTTAGAAATGTCATAATTCAGTTAATAGTCATAATTGAAAGAAAGTCCTAGTATATATGAGTCTTAGCCCTTCGAATAGAGCAATCACTCAAAATGTCCCGATAACAACTCCTTACTTATGAAAGTTTTCATCATTCTCTTCGAGATGAATCAACAGCTCTTCCGCCTGTTCTACACTGCCAGCATCTCTGATGAAGGGTTCACAATTGCCCATCAATTCTCTGAGACATGACACTAGATTTTCACCCTCTAATTGGGATGACTCACTCATGAAGGGACGACCTAAATATTCGAATAGAATGATGTTCAAATTTATTTTACATCATTCCTATATATTTTGAGATGAAAATTTTAAATAATGATAAAATCCTTCAATATTCAGTTAATAAATAGAAAGATTCAATTAGTTAAACATAGTCACTATAGCAACGCTTTAGTTTTCGTAATATATCAGTGAGAATGTCTTGCAAACCAAATTGTTTAAGTACGTATATCGACTGAATGTAAACGATAAAGCAGCGATTGATCGATATATCGTTGAGTATATAAACCAATCCGCGAAGAGAATGGAATGAAATTTTTAATCACAATTTTCACACGAGAAACTACCAGATATATAGAATAAAGACTGAATGTTAAAGAAAGGAAGAAATATTTACAAGTATTTCTGTAGTGATTTAGAGGATTCCTATAAATGTCAGAAAGTATATCACAAATAAGTGGTGGATCGTTATCTGAATTTGGTACCGATGTTCTTGTGGTAGCAAGCCCAGAAGATGAAGAAATCTATGTGAATATATTGAAAGTTCTTGAGCAAGAGGGATTGAATGTATGGCCCAGTTCTCAACAATATAAGGACGGTTTTGACACAAACAACTTAGCGAAAGCTATTAATTCCTCTAAATGTTTCATTCCTCTAATGAGTTATGCGTCAATTCAATGGAAAGTGATGGAAGACTGTTTATCACTCGCATACATCACCAGTAAAAGAATATTCCCAATTGGCTACAATAGATGTGGTGAACTTAAGAAACAGATGAGTCCTGGAATGAAAATGATCATTCTGACTATCAATTGGATCCTTATAAACAACCCGGATTCAAGAATAAGTGCATTAAAGGATTTAGCAAAGTCAGTAAGCGAATGTTTAGTGGAGATCTCAAGCATGGCGGGCTCTGACACAACTTCAGCAGAAGAAATTGTGTCCGCTAAATTCGAAAATCCAGTAGCATACATACATCAGAGATTGCTATGTGGCTATACGGATGACACATCAGATGAGCAGGTCACCAGATTGTCTCAATACCAATTGGGATTCTGGATGCGTCATTTTGGTGAGAGGGAATCAGTGAGTTGGGTTGAATTTCAAGAAGCCTTTCTTAAAGACTACGAAGAAAGAATTAATGATGAATTTGGACACGAAAGCGACTGGTTTATAAATAAAATTTTAAGAAACGAGATTTTGCAAGTAGAGGTAAGAAATTTATTTGATCAAGCTTTTGTTGTTAATGTAATGTAGTTAATATATCAAAATACCCTTTGAGGATGCAAAAAAAATGATATTGCAATTTTTTATTGCTGATAATATTTCTTAGGGAAATTCCTATACTTTCTACTAATTAGTATTCAAACAAGTCCAAGTAACAAATTGCTTAGTTGTCTCCTATCTCACCAGCAGGAATGTGAAGATGAAAGAATTCTCTACTTGAAAATCAATAGCATTATTGATTTTAACTTTATTGTAATTTAGATTATCTGTTCATATGTTTAGGATTATGATTGCGACAACAACAATATGGTATTACGAAAAAAATTCATGGCTTTCCTTGGTAATCAAGACAAAAGCAACGACATTTATCACTATTCTCAAGAGTATGTAACTGGTAAAATGGCAATGAAGAAAGTATTTGGAATGAAGAGTAATGTGCGACTGCAGGTTATAAAAAATATTGGTAAATTTTCCACACCCTATGTCATTAGCAGACTTCTTGGCATGCTTACTGATGATAATCCTGACATAAGGGCTGTGGCAGCTTTGGCATTGGGCAATGGGACACATTCGCCAGATGTCTATAGATTGATTGTGACAGCATTGGAAAACCTCTTGAATGATCGGGAGCTATGTCAAGACAGACTGGTAAAAGAGAGTGTTATATTGGCACTGGGTAAATTGATGGCAAAAAATCTGATTCCACAACTAGCACATCTATGGCGAAATGATGCTATAAAAGATGTTCGACAGGCTGCAGAAATAGCATTAAGAAAAATTGGCGGTAAAGAAGTAGATGATATCTTTAGAGTAACTGATACACTAAATAAGGAAGTTGAATATTTAAGGAAGAATAAAATTGGACTTATCTGAATTGGCTATAACTTCATCTCTACCTTATCAGCAATAATAATAAAACTCTTTGAACAATAAGATTGTTTTAAATACAAGAGTGATGTATATTTCTAACAATTGTAACCACTCCCTCATGTAATGATAAAAATCAACCAAAATAAGCACATCTTTTGTTACACATTTCTATGTATCACATTATCTTCAGCATAACTTTTAAAGTTTGAAATATATTAAAATATTCTAAAGATTGTTTTAAATAATTTAATATTTTATGGGTGATAGAAAAAGATAAATATGCTTTCATATAACATGCAGTTATGTAGTTGTCAGAGATGATGATAGGATCTATGCACACGTTTTAAGATAACCAATAAACTAATTTTTCCTTAATCAGTTTTGTATCACACAGAGAAAAATTTATACATGGTTGCTAATGATTATTGATTTCAGTCTAAGTCAGACTTCAGACAGCCAAAATCTGTAATCTACTGCTTCAGGCAGTTTGTGAGAGTCTGTTTAAGAAAGAGTAAGTTGATAACCATTAATAAATTTGAATTCTTTTTGACTTGAAAAGAATTTCAATATAATTTATATGAAATACTCTAAAGGTAAGTTTAAATTGTTTTGTTTAAAACTTTTATACAACCAAAAAAGTAACAATCAGAAGTCAGGGCATTCTGCAACAATTCTTGCATAATGCCCAATTTGGCTGCTCTGTTTATAGCATACAGGTCAGTACAAATACACAAATATGTCAAATATATAATGAATGTTACATGTCTGAGTGTTTTCATTCAAATTATAGTTGTAAAATGAAAGTAACTTTGTTTTTAATATAATGTTATAAATTTTATTTTAATGTTATCAAACAAGTATTTCCATGAACTTTATTTGTTAGAGAAAACACTAGTATCCATTATAATTTTTATTGCTGACTAGGAAAATAAAAATTAATATTTTGGCACTTGATTTTATTTACATATAAAACAAAAAATTGCTTAAAATTGATATTTAAATTTAATTTCTTTAAAAATCACTTCTAGTATATTTTATGACTATAAAATAACATAGATATTACTTGGAATTTGGATATTGTACAAAAATTGTACAAAACTCTTTTTATCTATTCTTACTGCATTATTTTAATTTTTATGTCATATGTCAGACTGCGTGTCTTTTTAAAAAAATAAAAGGTATTTATTATTATTATTATTTTATACCATTGCAGATAGTATATAGTCACAATATGAATCAAATTTACTAGTTTAATGAACTTTACAATGGACATTAATTATGTTTGAAAAATAATTTTAATGTTATAATTTTAAAATAACTTTATGCAATTAGATCATGTTGTTGAGTATTATACTTCAAATCTTATAGCTTTGAAGTTTATTTCAGAATAGTGTTAGAATTTAGATTGTTGTTACTTTACTGTGCGTTGGTGCCTGGTGGATTATCTTTAAGCTAATTATGTGATCATACATATTAATAAAACTAATAGTTATTAAATATCAAAATTAATATATATGTTTATGCACTAAACATTTAACTATAATGGTAAAATAAATCTTTAAATTATGCACCTTATTAAATACTATTTTAACCTATATTCGAATAATTTACATTCCTTTTATTTATAGATACAATTAAAATAAGATATTTAAACAAACCTTTATTTTTATTTTATTTTTTTAAATATTGCTTTTATAATAGTATATGAATATCTAAATAATTCAAAAAATGTAAAATAATTTGTTTTTAAGTAATACTATTGAAAAACTAATTACATGGGTGTTTTTGTTTCTTATACAATAGTTTTTATTTTTATTAATTTGAAATAGTTTTGTTTGAACATTTGAAAAGTATTATTATGTAATGCGGCGAATTATAAAACGTTGATTAAAATATACTTAAAATAACCTTGGCGATTATGGCTACAAGATGTTTGACGGAAGGATTTAATTTTATGCGAAATAACGCCTTACAAAATAGACAGTTTAATTCTGATCAAGTGGGTTTTAAAAATCTTTCAGCATTGGTATATAAATAAAATTTGATATATCATAAAATTTATAAAAAGTTTAATGCAACAATTGCATTTAGGATTAATGTTAAGTTTAGACTTTCTGATATTTTTGTATGTGTATCTCTTTATTTAATAAAAGATTAATTTTTATTTAATATTTTATGATTCTTCACATCTTAAAGCCATTTGTTAAGAAAAGTTCTATTGATTAAAATATGAAATGTTAATAATTATTCTTAGTAATTCATGACCAAACTTTAATCAACAAAAGGCCATTGAATGTATATGTATACTGAGGTACTTAGGGTCAAAAATTCTGCTGATGAATAGCTTGAATAAATTATGATTTGCTAAAGCTATCTTGCATTATAATTTTCTGATCTAAATCTATAATTTAATCAATGATGCTTTGATATTCAATAGATATAAATGCACATGGCATATGTGTATACCATAATTTACTTTATCTAGAGATAAAAATTAGTCAAAATATTATTAAATAATTTACATTGTTCAGTTCTACCAATCTTTTAATCAATTATATAACTTTAACTCTTATAGTTCTAAATTTTTAATTTAAAATGAAAGACAAATAATAAATGCAGTAGCTTTATAAATTTTCATTTAATAGTTGAGAAAATGTTTATTTTATTGCCATTGGCATTAAGATTCAAATTTGGGTCACATTTAGGTTAACCCTAATTGATTTGTGATCAAAGTTTTTATAGCTAAAGAATATTTTTTGTTTATCAAAATATGTTAACATGTTCATCATTTTGTTTTCTAATGTCTATATGTAATGTTAAAATTATGCATTCAAATATTCTAAATTATTGAGTTAATCAAAAAACCTTATTCATAAATCTTAATTTTGTGCATATAAATACTAATATTTTTTACTACATTCAACATAATTTTCCTTTTATTTAGTCAATAATCAGATACCAATCTTATGATATTTATCATCTTGGCCAAAATGACCAAAATAAACTATTATAAAATAAATCTTTTAGGGAATTTTGTAAACTCATTCCTAATGAAAATTTAGTTATAAGTAAATGGCTAAGATAGCTACAACTAAATACAATTTAATTTAAAACAATTCTTAATATTTTGATATAATAAAGATTGTGCCCAAATCTAAAATATTAAACATTTACTCTCTTTATTTAGTAATTATGTTTCTGACAGTATTCTCAATGATATTTCTTTTGCTTTAGGTTATAGAATATGATGTTTTTCTATTGTTTGCTATGTTATTTTAGAATCATGATGATCGTGAGGCTTTAGTTGGAAGCAACAAAGTTTATGATGTGGAACTGGGAACAGCTACAACTGATTTACCACCCGAATGGTCAATTAAAATTTATGCTGTTTATATAAATTATTACTATTTATTTAATCAATCATGTGAATCTCCTATATTTTAACTTTTAGGATTGGAAGTGTTGATGAAATACAATTTGAATTTTCACGTATCAAGCAAAAATGTAAGGTTTCTTTTGCATCAGCAATATATAATATATGTCTCTATAGAATGTCTTATAATTGGAGTACTTAAATTAATAATCACCATGTACATATTATATGAATTACATTTAGTGAAAGATATGATATCAGTACAAGATCGTCATTTGAACAGAGCCTCTCTTGATGATAATATTGAAGAAGACCGAGCTATTGAAGTTCAAACCAAAGAATTGACTCAAGTAAACTATTATAGTAGATATTCATTTTAATAATGTAATTATTATAAATTGCCAATCAACAGATTGTCATTTTAAATAGTGCTTAAATGTTAAATGCTTAAATGAAAAATATTATGATTAATAAACATTTCAAGGTCACAAATTATGACAGTGCTGTTCAGCTACATTCGTGTAGATAGGTAATTTACTGAATACCTAATTAATTAAAGAAAACTATTTTATTATAATTGTTTTAGTTATTTTCACGGAGTCACCGACTGGTCATGCAAATGAATAATAAACGGTATTGTGCATCAACTGGTCAAGAAGTCAAGCTTAGTAATAATATTCAAAGTAGTCTTGCAAGGAATCTTCAAGATTTATCGACTTCTTTCAGAAAAGCCCAGTCAACATATCTTAATAGTAAGTTTAAATTTCTCTTTAGCTGTGTCTGATGATGTGCTGACTTCAAATGGAAGATTATTTTAAATACTTAATGTATTTCTTTTTTATAAATTATAATCTACTACTATTAGTAGTAAAATGAATTATTTAAATTTTTAACATTTAGAATTAAAAAGTCGAGATGAACGGTTTAAAGGATATTTTGAAGATCCTCAACTGAATGAACAGAGAGATGAAGCGGATGGTCTAGCTGAATATCATCATAGAGTAAGCATTACCTCTCAATCAATATTCCTACGTCTATCTTTATGCGGACATATTGGTCAATGTCTTAAAAGTTGTTTCCTTCAAATAAGGTTTTGCGCGAATGATTTTTACTGCAATTTATAGTTGCTTCACTGTTTGCTAAAAATTCACCTGCCGTTTTAAACTCCTACATAGCTCAGTATTATTATGTAACATTAAACATAGCTAAACTATATAATTGTTCGCGTCGACGTGATCATTTTGCGTTTAAAATATAAATAGACTTTTAAATCCTCTGTAGTTAATTGCTCTAATTGGCTGCATGACCGATTTAATTATCTTAATTGCGAGTAGTTTTATCTCAACAGCTGAATTAAAAATCTGAGTAAGTTCTCTAAATATCTTGTGGGATGTCACGCTATCTTCTTATCTTCTCAGATAAAAATGTTGATGCTTTGATTGAGTGTATATTCATTCATGTGTATTCTGGAAACAAATTATGATTTAACGCAAAATAATTCTTCCATACTTTTCATTCGAAAAGACGAATGAAATAATTCATTGTTTTATCTAACTTGCTGACTGCATGTAGCACGATCTATTTTTATTAAAAAAAGAATTCTCTTAGGTAGAAGGAGAAACTATAAAATTACATATTCGACATATACGATAATATTCGTATGGTTAGAAATCACATTTATTATGATGAATATAGGGTGGGTGGGCATAAAGTTTGCAGAAAATAACTTAGGTACTTTTACAAGTGGTACAGCTATT
>JAYMFX010137434.1:0-12265 GCA_036784945.1 Monocelis spectator | reverse complement strand
ACTATACACAGCAAGTAGACTCGAGTTAGAGAGAGAAAGGATCGTCTACTAGAAAATACAAACACTATACACAGCAAATAGACTCGAGTTAGAGAGAGAGAAAGGATTGTCAACTAGAAAATACAAACACTATACTCAGTAATTTTAAGGACAATGGTATTTTATACGATTATTTTAAAATTATTGTTCTCCAAATTACTACTGACAAAATTTGTAGTTTGACTAAGTCAGACTGATATTAAATAGCTTATAAAAAACGAACATACATTATGCGCTCATTATATTTCATAACATACAGGATCACCGTCTATACTAACCTTTTAATATTGATTCAGTCTCCAAGTGCGTCAACTTTAATTTCTCCAAATCCACAAGAACATCCCCAATTTGGGATAATTCTATCCACCTCTTAGTGGCTCGCACCAATGAATCAGAATTATTTCCATGAGAAGCCTCTTCACTAAGCTGGGTCATAAGATCCGTATACTCTTTCAGTATGTTCACTTTATAAAATTCTAAGAGTTCCAGTAACTCCGGAGACAAGTCAGCGAATGGACCATCGGGTGCCACGCAACAAGTCGATGAAATCTTTGGTATAGAATTAGCTGAAGTTGCTGAAGAATAGTTTTGTAACGAGGCTAATTTATTTGATCTATACAAAGTAGGTTTAGACTTTAAACTTGTAAGTTTGAAGTACTGACGACATGCTGGTATTGAAGGATTTCCAAACGGTGAATTATTTGGTGATGCAAACCTTAAAATTTTCCTAGTAATTTGAAAATGAAATAATTTGTTCAAGTGTTGAGCCTAAAATTGAAGCATATTGATTTAGATATAGTAAACATTTTATACAAACGTTTCTTAACAAATGGACTATTAATATCCGGACAAAATTTAGATACAGAAGAATATCCGTGCCAAACCCAATTACATTGATGTAATGAGTCTTGTGCACCCGTATCTCTCTGATTGGATTTCCTATTTGGAAAATCCAGTTACTATAAATAGTAACAATTGTGAATTGAAGATTCCCCTTAATGATATTGTTTAGTAGTGGGGTTGATCATGGGATGAGCTGATTGGTTATAGAAGTGTTTCTTCGACTAAGAAATGTTAAGCAAAATACCATATCATCAATCGATAATAGAGTATGGACTTATATTTACCACAAAATATAGTTTATTTAATAACTGATTCTAGATTATAGGACAATAAGCAATACGTACAGCCAAGTTTGTTCAATATGGACCTATAAAAACACACCGGATTAAGGAAGAGCATATTGATTTAAGAATGAAGTAAATGTTGATTTTAATTTTAAAACTTGTAAGAAATTGATTTTTTTTTATTATAATTGCACCATAGTATAATAAATGTGTTGATATAGGCCATATTGATACTAATATGGACCAATGAATATCAAACAAAAACACCTAACATCATATCACATCGTATGCACAAAATTATTCTAGAAAAAAAAACAGGTTTACTTAAAATGCAATATATTTTCATCATCAAGTCTATAAACATCTAAAAAAAACTAAATATGCATGTCTACCATATTTACAATCACTACACATTTCTTAGATAACACAATTTGGATAATAACACAATTTGAATAATATCATAATTCATAAAAAAACAATTGTTTGACAAATACTACTAATTATTTATAAGTAGTGTGATAAAATACGCGAAATTGAAATAATAAAGTCTGTTAAACTTTAAAAATTCCGTCAGAATTAAATATTTTATTACATAAAATCGAAATCTCATCTATTCAGCTTTAGGTATTTTTATGAATTCATCATGACCTGAGCTTTTATTACTACTTTTAGGACTGTCTTCTAATAATTTCTGATGTGTTTCAAACATTGCGTGATACTCATCCTGATTTCCCAATCTATAGGGGAAGAAGTTGCGAACAATATCCAGGATCTGAAAAAAAGAATTGAGAAATTCTAGATGAAACTGTCAAGAGATCATATTATTTCATAGATAGGGCCAACCAAAACGATCAAATATTATTCAATGTGTAACTATTTTGTCACGTTTCCACTAACCCTGATATAGTAGGAAGCCACTATAAGCATGCAAGGCAGCTTGTCAAATATGTAAGTATTTTTACTATAAATCCCCATATTCACAAACCTCTTAAAACTAACAGAAAGAAGGTGAAAATCTGCTATTTCTTTGAAAAACTTGTGCATTTGAAACTATACAGATTGTACCAGAAGATTATCTACCTTATTAACTAACCTGTTTTTCCTCTACTTTATATTTGTCACACAATTGCGACAGAGAAGATGGATTTTCTTTAAAATCCACAATCAAATGAAATGCAGATTTTAATGTAAGTTTTCCAGCTGGTACAACTTTAGGCTCATGATAACCAAATTCTTCATGTTCTGGTTCAGGAATTAGGTTAGTTGGAATACGCTGAAAGAGATAAAGTAAACATATATGTAATTTGATGATAGTATTTAGTAAAAACCATCACAAATAACCAATACATATGCTAAAAATTGAGTTAAGTAACCATTTTCTTAGATTTATTAAATTGTGTAAGAAAATTCAAATATACAAAAGAATGCAGAAAATTAAATCACTTGTGGTAAAGGTCTCTTTGATTCTTTTACAATTGAACTGAAGTCACCCTTTTCATCCCCAGGTATTATTCCAGTTTGTACAGATGGAATTATCTTAAATTTATCTACTCTTTGAATCAAAGAATTGCTTTTGGTATGCATTTTTTCACGATCTGACAAATCTAAATCTATTAATTTTTCTGTTTTATGGCGTGGTGCAGCTTCTGGTACAGTAGCATTTTTATCTATTTTTTGTTCTGCACGATATTCAAGATTAATATTCTTAACTGAGCGACGAATGTGAGATTTGGCTGCTCCCATTAAAATTTTGATTTTACTAAAATAGAAATTTATTGTTAAAATGCATATAGCAGAAATAAACTTTGATAGGATTACTTATAGTATAGATAAAATATAGACTCCTACTACAGGGAACATCCCTAAATGAAGCCTAAGCTTCAATTATAATTGTTTCTAAATTCTATATATTAAGATGTCATTCCCAAATATTGTTTGGTTACCCAATAACAATAAGCTTTTTATAATATTTATTTTATGAAACATTTAACAGTGACCTAGACAAATTGATATTATTTACAGACTTCAAAACATTTGAAAATTGTAAAGTAATGAAAATTATTTTATAGCAGCAAGAAGCTAGAGCTTGATTACATTGATAAAATAAACAATTTATTTTATAATGCAATGCAGGTTATATGAAGCTGAAGTTCTATATTGACAGAACTCTGAAAATAATTTGGAGAATCTCTTTAAATAAAGTTTCTTATTATAACTATCAACTTCCCTATAAAACTGGGAGCTGAGTCTACATAATGGGGAAGACACTTTGTAAAAATATAAGCTTAATTCTATAATAAAGGTTACATCATTTAAATAATTTATGTATTAAACTTTTTTTCAGCATTACTCAACAATTACATGGACTACAATGATAAATGATATACCAAAATGAAGCTAATCAAAATATAAGATGACAACTGTTGTGGTCTAGTTTAGAAATGTGAAAAGTTTGGAACTATCCAACCAGACTGGAACTAATAATTCAACACAAATATAATTAGTAATTCTTAAGTTTTTCAATTAAATATACTGGCAGTTTAAAACCAGCTTTTTGAAGAATAATAACGCTACACTGCAAATAAAAACGACTATATATAGTGGTATCACAGAGACAAGTTATGTTACGATCTATATGAATATCTAGCCGGCTAGATATGAGCAACAAGATATGAACAAATAATAGTGTTATCTAGTCGACTAGATATTAGGTGGTACCACAGAGACGATTTATGATGAAATTGTCTTGTTAAATAGTCGTTTTATTTGCAGTGTAGATAAAAGTATTTACCACTAAAGTTGTATTAAAGTTAAAAAATTCATTAAAAATAGAGAGGAATTTTTATTTGTCAGATAGAAAATATATTTAATCCAGAGAAGTTATAATTACTATGAAAAATTTGGAGAATTTTGAGAATAATACTTATGTTAGACTATTGTTTGATCATATGGGTATTAATTATATTATTTAATATAAATAACTTTAAAAAATAACAGGATTGGTCTATTAGTTTTTAGGTGGGTAGTAATGGGTTAAGCATAAATCTGTTTACATTACTTAATGATTTTTTTGAAAGAAATTACAGGAGATTAATAAAAATCATTGCAAACATGGGCCAGTGTGGTCAGCATTAATCCTTTTAATATAACTGATTAGATTACCAAAATTATCAGTTCACATTGAAAAGGTAAGTTCAATGAAAGTATGAGTAAATGCTCACAATTAGCAGATTATGCAATACATATTTATGAGCTAGTCAATTTAAATAAATCATGCAATAATTCTAAGATTTTTGAATATTTATAAATTGTAAATTTGTTAATATTTGAATTTGCTTAAGTTAATGATTACATACTTTTAGAAAATGAACCTGAAATAAATAGGGTGGCTTATGAAATACATTTAAGGAAGAAAGTGCACCATTTGAGAAGATCAATTA
Organism: Monocelis spectator; assembly: GCA_036784945.1. NCBI lineage: Eukaryota > Metazoa > Platyhelminthes > Proseriata > Monocelididae > Monocelis > Monocelis spectator. The sequence continues at coordinate 7,659 of JAYMFX010137434.1, read as the reverse complement.
GAATAATTGAACACCTCACCAATAATCCAATAGATGAACCCACATTAATAAAAGCTGTGAGATCATACCCAAGATAGGATTATTATTTCAATGAATGCTTGCAGATAAAATGTTAATTTATTTTTCTGTATTCAGATCCTTTTTCTTGATAAAAACCAATATGATGATGTTATTCATGAGCGGGCAGCTGTTAAGAATTGTGGTTTTCCTCTTTGTTCAAATCTTTTAACTAACATTCCTAAGCAACACTATAAGATATGCATGCGAACAAATCAAGTTATTGACCTTACAGAGAGAAAAGTAAGTACATATTTGTTTTTTGTCACTCAATATTAATTTATATATTAGTGAGGGTTTTGTATGCTTATTTCATTCTTTAATATTGTATTCATTGTTCTAAATAAAGCCCTGTTGCACAAATCTTTCCTTTAATTACATCATTGGCAATGGTTAACTGCTAAGTTTTTAATTTTTTGAAAATGTTTTTTTTAAGTAAAAGTCGGTATTGCTCAAGTAGCATATTGAAAACAAAATGAGAAGGTAACAACTGCTTAGTGAAAAATATATTTGAATATTTTTCACTAAGCAGTTGTCACCTTCTCTTTATGTTTTTTTTGCTTAACAAATTATTATTTTACTATTGCAGGACTTTTGTTCTAGTAAGTGCTTCTACCGATCTAGAATTATTATTGAAAATGTATCAGAATCAGCAGTATATACCCGAACTCAAGAAGACATCCAGAACATATTTGATAAATTACATAAAGTAATTACATCGATTTTGATCACACCTACAAAAGAAGTGATTGCTCAAGCCAAAAAAGAAAAGCATGATAATGTGGAAGAAGAAAAACATCCAGTGAAATCAGATAGTGAAGATTCTGTTGATGATAGTGTAAGATATTTTTAATTATTCATGAATATCCTACACATAAATAAATAAAAATTAATAAGCACATTTGACCACAGAACTCAAGTTTATTGAAGTTCAAATGAGTTAAACCTTAAAATCAATATACAGCTTTTCTTTGTCTCTTTAATGTCTACTTTAATCTACTTTAAGTATTTTTAACCAAGTCTTGAACGAACTAACAAAGTCATAATTTTGATTTGATATTTATTAACGTAATAGGATTCAAATACGCAATTATTTAGTCGATTTAGATTTAGAATAAACTGATAAGAACTCTGTTTTCGAAATGAAAAAGACTATGGATTGCTATTGGCAACCGTTTCATGTAATAATTCAGATTAATAAAATTTATTTAAACTATCTATTGTCTGTTGTTATTTTAGATCGAAAAGGTACTATCTCGCCATCCAATATCAAAGGCCCATGATGATGATGATGATGATCCCTACTTTTCTGACAGTGGTGAGGAAGAGGGTACTTTTAATCATGATCCATTATTTCAAGATGAATTCAGTTATCCTCGACCTAAACGAACGGCATCTAAAGAGAAAATTCATCCAAGCAATTCCATTTCTGAACAATTGCCTAAATTAACTAAAGAAGTTAATAAACTTTCTGATTCTGTCTCTGAACAACTGCAAGTTAGTAATCAAGAGTGTGAACGTCTTGGCGACTCAATTGTCATGGATCGAATCTGTGATTGGTTTACTCCTCAATCGGTCAAGTATTTGCGCTCCATGAATCAAAATGATAACGAGTTGGAAGAATACAGCTTAAAAGTGAAAGCATTTATGAATGGAGGGAAATTCAAATCCAAAGAAGTAAGTTCAACTTATAATCAATATAATTGAGTTGATAGATATTTTTCAGCCAAATAAGATAATATACATGATATGTACTTTAGCTCTCGTGTATACCGCTTGTGGATTCAGTTTCTCCTAATACAATTCGCATGAAGATTCTTCTTGAACGTATTTATCAATTGTAAGTTTGTCTGTTACCTTTTGACTTTTAATGTCAAACTTTTCAAAAAAAGGAATGCAGATTGGTCCAATGAAATTGTTGTTGTCTTTTAACTCAAAGTTTAAGCCCAAAGTATAATTCTTATATACTTAATACAGCAGACAAATTTATTTTGTGAAGGAAACTAAGAAGTTCCTAATTATATATATTTTTAACTATTGCCAGATTATCAAACTTTATTTTTACTTTACATTCTATTCCCAGCTCGTATTTATATTTGTGTTTTAGTCTACCGGAAATTTTATCAGTTCTAGAATTGAGTATAAATGAAGTGTATGAATCGTTGAAAAAACTATTAGAAACATTTAAGTAAGTGTTTGCTAATATTAGTTTTGAATATTAATTTAGAGATACATAGGTTTTATGTTCTCAATATAAGTGGTCGCTCTTACACTATTTTAAAATGGATTATAAATTTCGCAATTTTGTAATACAGATTTTTTTTTATTCTATTTAGTTTAACGAGTAAGAACTTGTCTCTCAAGCCCAAACAGTGGAAGCAAGCCATTTTTTGTCTTCTTTATTGTCTGAAACATCGAGAACCGCAGCTATCCACAATCGTGAACGGTGGTTTTTTTGATCAATTAATGAGATTGCATTTTGATGACGCTGGTAGTGTTTACACTTGCTGTGATTCACTTTGTACATAATTTATTCTCTATACAGATGTATACTATTTCCACTTGATTTGTACCTATGTAATCTAATTATATCTTTCTTCATATACATTGCTTTCTTGTATAATATTTTCAGGAACTGTAAATGTACTGATAAGAAGTCAGTGAATATTTTATAGAAATATTACAAAACTATAATCCAAAGATAATAGATTAGGGACCAGGGTGTACTTATCTATAGATAGATAAGTACACCCTGTTAGGGACCTTAATCTAATATCTTTGCTATAATCCCTGTATTGTAAAATTGCATTTAATAATCATGTTTGAGAATGATACTATTTTTATTTAGTTTAAGACCCGTCAAGCTTTACGACAGTAAAAAGGAGTCTGATAGCTTGAAAGCTATAATTTGGATACGTATATTTCCAATAGGAGCAACAATCTATTTCAGCTTGATACAACAATATTAAAACCTATTTGATATAAAATCATAAAGTAATATTCTGTTTCGGTTATGAAATATAATTGCCTCAAATATCTTATATTGTTTGTCTTATTTTAACTTAACTATACCATAAAAATTGAGAGAGAAACCTGAGATCATTAAACAAAAGAATTATGTAAAGTATTATATAGAGTAAGAATTGTTTAAATGTTATTTCATTTAATTATTCCATGACAACGCGTCTTACACTTAGCAGTAAAGCGCACTAATCAGAAAATATGCCACCAAAAAAGAAGGTATATATTTTATTATCTTATATACATTGATAAATTGAAATTAAATAATTTTACTCTTTTAGAATCATCATTTTGTGCTTCTTTTCTTGATTAATTTGATAAATTAAAACTTTCATTTCAAGAAGATCATTTGATTATTTTCAATCAAACTTTATCGCATTAAAACTTTTTTATCTGTTTTTCTGATCAAATCATTTGAATAATTCTATGAATAGAACTGATATTCAATTTACATACATATTCAAACATACATACTTATTTTAGATATGCACAGTCAAAAAACAAAAAATTCATTTGTTAGAAATTGTTTCAATATTATTTTATATCTATCAATCAAGATCATATATTATTTGATATAATTTGAAAATTAATAAACATTGATACACTATACAATGCAAAAACTGCTTTAAAATTAGGCACTATAAAATCAACATTGTAAAAATCTTCTAAGTCCACTTGTATTATTTAACTTGTACAACAATGCAAAAATACCAATTCAAGCTTAGCTCCGCTGTAAAATTGACTTATTGAATGAAAACAACAAATTTAAGTATTAAATTAATTAAATTATTGTAATATATGTTGTCCTTAAACATAGGGACACCATAAATTTCTCAATTTTATCGCAATTGTATCATGCTTTTAAAAAATTATTATGCTTATTGCATATGTAATTGAATGAAATTATTGATAACAGTTATGTCTACATACAGATTATCTTTTAAAACTAGGCTCCGGCTGGTACTAGCAGAAAATCTAAAATTGATGATGACACAACGGAGACTGGAAGAGATGAGTATGATGATATGATGAATATGAAATCTGTTGTAAAACCTGATGATCAATTACAACTGTCAGATCTGGTAAATATTTAGATTATTTGTTATATTTTATTTAATATAATTAAACTTAGTTGATCAGTTTAATTGACCTACAAAGCATTCTAAAAATGTCTTTGTAATTAAGTAGATTGTTTTTTATTACTTCTTTTTACTTCAGATTTTGTAGTGTAAGCATACTAAATATGGCAAAATTCCCAAATTTGAAAGTTATGTTGACACTTTTTTTAATATTTTAATTTAATTTAGGCTCAATAGGGGCAAATTAGGAATTTTCCAGTAAAAGAATCAATGAATATTGCAATTGAATATAGTTTGTTTACTATGTGTTTTCAAAGTTTTTATTTGAATTTGAAAACATGATTACACAAATCCTCTATTTTTAAAGGAATTAAAAGAAGAGTATACTCGTGTTTTGACAGCAAATAATCCACATGCTCCACAAAATATTGTGCGGTACAGTTTTAAAGTAAGACCTTATTTTACACATGCTGGTATTATAATGTATATAGTTTTTGTGATACTTTTGAAATTATAAAGAATTTCTTTATTCTTCTAAACAGGAACGTCAATTTAAACCAATACCTCAAGTAGAGCAATTAGCTGTTCATTTTCAATTAGAAGGAAATCTCTTGCATAAGGAATCTGATGAAGCAAATCGGCAAATCACTAAGAGTCATGAACAAGTTATTGAAGGTAACGCATTGTTATTAATCTATAACATGTATTGAGAACAAAATATTTTGAAATGCAATCTCCATAATATTCTGAAGGTTTTTTAAAATTTTTGATGTTGTTTTATAGTCTTAAGCAGAGAAAGTAGAGAGTAGAGAGAGTATATAGAGAGTATACAGAGAGAGTTAAGAGGGAGTAAGTATATTTATAAGAATCTCTCTAAAATTAAATATCTTAATTTAAAGAAAACAATCATTTTACGATATTTAATTTTCATACAATTTAACAAATCCTGTGCTGTTGTTTCTAAATTTTACAGCTCAAGAGGAAAAAGAAGAAAAGGGTGAAGAAGCTGAAGAAGAAGGCACTGAAAAAGAAGTAAAGCAATCATTTATAAAACAATTTTATCATAAAAATAATGGATCTTATACTTTTATTAAGATTAATTCCTGAGATCTAAATATCACCGATATTAGTCAATGTTACAATTGATATTTTGTTTATTAAAGATAAACAGTTAGTATATGCGCTGTTATCTTCTATAATAATGTTGTATATCGGGACATTGACATTTAATTCCAAATTTATATTTGCATTGACTTTTATATTCTTCCTCAATTATTACCGAATACTGCATTCTTCGTCATTCTTGTAACCTATCCTAAGTACTTACTGTCAAAATATTCCTTCTTTTCAAAAGGGGGGTGGTGAAACTGAAAGAGAACTGGATGAAATACAACCTACAGGCCATGATAAAGCATTAAGAAATCAATTTAATTTTTGTGAGAGGGCCACTCAAACTTACAACAATCCTCTACGGGTGAGTATAATATTATTACTCTTAATAATTTCAAAAAGTTTCAAGAAAATAAAAATGTCGCTCTCATTTTTAATTTAATTTTAGGAGCGTGGAAACTGCACTGAACCCCCTCCAAGAGCATCTTTTGCTGCCAATATTACTCAATGGAATATTTATGACGATTACAATGAAGACTTTGAGAAAACTGTGAGTATATGTAGAATATATTGTTTTATTCAAAAGACTTAGAGAAACATTAAACAATCCATCACAACCTATGAAATTTATTAAACAGCAAGAAAAGAACAAAGAGAAGAAACCCGCAACATCTACATTTGGTCAAAGAGGAGGCGAAAAGAAAACATCTAAGAAGATGACTGTGATTGAAAGCCAGGTGAGAATTAATTTTTCTCTTTTAAGTCTACTATCTTAATGAATTGAAACTTTTATTCTACAGTGCATGGTAAATATTTTTGCAAACCTTTACATAGGTTGGATTCTATAGGGTAAAGTTTTCTATAAATTACTCTGTATAAACTTTGTAGATAAATTCTATAATTAGTATTGGTGTTGTAATCTTTGTAAGCAGTTTTATGTGTTTATCTAAAACGAGTGATTATTTGATTTTCATTTTGTGCGCTTTTCTTCATATATTGGCTCACTAAAAGACCAATAAATGGATGCTTTAAAATGGATTAAATTATTAAATAAAACTGCATTCCTTTACAATGAATATTTTCTTAGATGTGGGATAAAATATCTAAACCATCTCAAAACAATAAATAATTTACATTGTTTATTTTATATTTCATCCATGGATATTTAAATGTGATTATTCGTATTTATTCATATATTAATACCTTCTGCATTTATTTCTTCCTTTTATTTATCTAAATATATATTTGACTTTGAGGAAGCTTTCACAACATAATCACAATTGAGGATAATGTTAACTTTGTCAAATCATAGATTACATATATAAATAATTGATCCACTTTCATCAATGAGTTATGGAAATAAATAAGACAATGTTAAAGAACTATTCTAAAATCTTAAAATCATATTATCAACTGATTTCGGAAATGTTATTCATATCTTCAGAACGATGATCTGAGCAAGATTTCTAATGCATTGAAGATCGCCGAAAGAATGGTCAACCAAAATACTTATGATGAAATCTCCCAAGATTTCAAATATTATGAGGATGAGTCTGATGATTATAGGGACAATAGTCAAGGTACTCTTCTTCCACTCTGGAAGTTCAACTATGATAAAGCAAGAAAACTGGCTGTTACTGCACTCGTGTGGTCTCCGAGATATTCTGACCTTTATGCGGTTGGTCATGGCTCTTGTAAGCTCTATAATATGCAATTTGATGCATATCGATATAAGATATGTTTATGCATGTATGTATATATTATACAATACTTTACTCAATTTATTATTGATTAATTTTATAGATAACTTTGTTGAGCAAGGCAGTGGATTGATTTGTTTCTACACTCTTAAGAATCCCAGCTTCCCTGAATATATTTATGAGACTGAGAGTGGGGTCATGTGTCTGGACATTCATCCTGATTATCCTTACATGATTTGTGTCGGCTTTTATGATGGAGCGGTTGCAGTTTATAATACCATTTTCGATAGCAAAGCGCCACTATACCAGAGCACTGCTAAAACTGGCAAGCACACTGAGCCAGTGTGGAAAGTTCGCTGGCAAAAGGATGACTTAGACAACAACATGAACTTCTTCAGTGTTAGTGCTGACGGTCGCATAACCATGTGGACCATTGTCAAGGTAAGCAATGGCCACAATTACCTACTACATTATCTTATTTATGTAGACTATATGATATGACTATTATAAACAGACTCAAAATTGCTGTTTAAGTTTTAGTATGTAATCTAAGTAACCACTCTTGCTTTTAGATGACTACCGCAAGCTGCAGAAAATCCTATCTCCACCATTATGAATTGGTGAAGTTCAAGATGTCATAGTGATGACGAAACTCAATATCGAATTTTAATAATTCTTTTACTAAATTAAAG
>JAYMFX010137212.1:0-12267 GCA_036784945.1 Monocelis spectator | reverse complement strand
ATACTATAGGAGCAACACCAATAATAATACTATAGGAGCAACACCAATAATAATACTATAGGAGCAACACCAATAATAATAATATTTGTATACATCCAGCTGATTTTAAAGACACTATTTGATCTCATATAATAGGGGATTTGACCACGTTTTAATACTTTGATCGTCACGTCTTCGATCAAGATCAACCACAAATTTAAAGATGACACTTGTTTTTGTCTGAAATTTTGATCCATATGCCAACAAATACAAAGATAGGGTTTGTGTATTCTAAAATACTTGATTGATTATACACTTTACTATTCAAAATAACTATATCATTTTCTATATCAACATATTCTCTTGATAAAGCTTTCCATCATCCATCTAAGTTTGTTTCAAGATAGTGTAAATCTCTATATACAGAGTTATGCAATATTTCATTCCCGAGAGTACTTAGTCGGGTTTCGAACTCGCGACCCCTGATTGGTAGTCAAGCGTTCAAACCATTCGGCCAGCGTTTATTTCATTGATCTAAGTGTTTGCGATACCTATATATACATAGTTATGAAGTAGAAATTTCTGTTTTCTTGATCTGCTGAGCGGAATTGAAAGGAATTCTGAAATGGATCTTACACAGTAAATATCTTGAAAGCGACAGTTCACGCTAAAGTAAAGATTTCATATTTTCACTCTTATAATAATGTAAAACAAAGCATTTAATTTATGTACACACATTTATAAATATATCACAATATATTTATAACAAGAACAAAATTAAAGGAATATTTGCATATTAACTATTCCATAAACTTTTTCAAAACTCTGCCAACTCAACTACCATTAAATATGCTGACGATACCACATTGATAATGTCACTTTACTTTTATGATTTTTAATGATTTAAAGTTTATAATCCTTATTCCTATTCCTATTTATACCTATATTATATACAGGAAATAAAGCGATTTTATTATTATTATTATTATTATTATTAACTTGTACTTTTATCTATCTGTCGACATTATATGTACATACATATTGATCTTAGCGGCGGTGTATGTCATAAAAAAGCAATGTTTCTCGTTTACATATTAAATAAAAGCACAAGGCATTACCATCTGTAGTGTATAGCGAGGCGAGATCACACAGGGAGATATATGTAAGTATAAGACAATTAAATGCTGACTGGGTACTATACTCTTCATTATTCTTAATTATTAACTAGATAATTCATATCTGTAGTATTTTATAATCTCTCCTCAGCTCCACAACATAAGAATTGACTCTGCTCTGCCTGCAGTGTCTCACAGATAATTTCATAAAAACATTTAATGATGCTCCATTTCTTCCATATGATCTGCTGCTCATAAGCACTATATATACATATGGAGAGAAAGAGAGAGAGAGAGAGAGAGAGAGAGAGAGAGAGAGAGAGAGAGAGAGAGATCCTCCTTATATTAATCAACGCGCGGTGTTGATTTTTGTTTGAAGAACTAAAGAAGTACCTACAACACTGTATATATATAGAAAAACGATCATGAACTCTCGTAAAGCGAACCGTGATGTTGTAAATGCGAGTCATGCAGAACGATTCGAACAGATTACAAGACAGTTTCTTGACAGTGATGATGAGGAAGATGACCGATCCCCACTCGATAGCATTTATTTCAATAAAAGGCGTTCATCAAAACCGTCATTTTACAGTTTGCCTTCATCTAATCGGAGCAGTGCAAAACTGCCTCAACTCGAGCGGAAAACCAGCCATGGCAACCTATCCCAATGGAATAATTTACAACAGAATAGAAGAGGCGATAAGATTCCCAGCTGTCCGAATCTCTATCAAAATAGAAATCCTTCCTCAAATAACAATGATGACATTAACGACACCAACACTAAGAAACTACTAAGAGATACAAATTGCGATAAATTACCACAATTGAACAACCAATACTCGCCAAATACTTATTATTCACCGAGGGAGATTGCGAGTCAGAATCTTCACGCATATAGAGACGAGACTGAAACTCATATTTGTCAAACTCAAAATCTTCCGAAATCGCAAAAGCTCTTTCCAGCTTTACTCATGCCATTGAATTTAACAAACAAGCGGGCAAGTAAACAGTCGAATTTCTCGCCGCAGTTATCACTGTGCAACCGCATCTCCGAGAGTGATCAGGAAATAAATCTTCATTCGTTTGACAATGATGACGAACCGGACTACCAATCTGAGGATGAAATATTCTCAAAGTCTTGCGCCGCCAACATCAACTAGGACCATTCGGCAAGCACAGAAATATAAAAAAATATACTCATGTATTCATACAGTTTGAAGGTATTCTGTGTACATATTATGCTTTATGATATATTGTTAATATGGATGTGTTAATCAGGGACTATATATGTACTACAATGAACTTTCTTTGGGGGAATAAAAATTTAAATCATTTGAATTAAAATGATTTCAATATTTCTTTAATATACCTAATAATAATAATAATAATAGGACTTTTATTGAAGGTTAAAAGTTGTAAGATATCGAAATGTTTGAGCAATCTAATAATTTGATTAACTGAAATTTAAATGAGGGATGAAGACGTTTAAATGAAGATTATTCATAAAAACATACATAAATGCGTTAAACGATTTTCTATAGTATTGTGCCCATAGAAATAGATAATATATAGTACCTCACTATAAGTATTTATTTCTATGTATAATAGGGTCATCATTCTATGATCAACATCTACATATTATTCTATCGTTATGAAAATCTATGGTCACATAATATTGTAATTTAACACCGAGTCTTTATAGTAGAACCATAGATATCTTGCATTCTATGGAAATCCCTTTACTGTGTAACAAAATTTACTATTGAAAACATGTAAAAATCTTAAAAATCGGAGAAAACTTTCCTATAGCGCTTATATATAAAAACAAACAAACAATGGAAGTGCTTCTGTTTATTTAATTATGAACTTTAAGTCTGCATGCCGCATTCCCCTTGAAACAAATTTCAAATACCTTTACGTTAAGTAGAATACGTATAATAGGGTGTTTCAATATAGGGTTAAACACCCTATAGATAAATCCATAAGCGTGGACGTCAGATGCAAGGATTAAGTAACAGATGCTGTTATTTAGGCGTAAAGGTATTTTGAGTTATATTAATTACGTACAACGAAAACTGTAGTTTTGGTTTTCGTAAATTTATTCAATCGCTCTCTCAGATCGCATTCGTCCTGGAATATCTTCCTATTGGTTATTCAAATAATAATACACCTTATATTACATTCATATTAGCTTAAAGGAGAGTCAAATTGAGTTTGATGCGCTGCAGCAACGAGATAATTTTCTTATAACTTTTACATCAGTTATAACAAAATTCTTATCTTATACTACTATATTTAATGCAATTTATTTGAGATTTATACATTTTCAGTATACCATCTAGAACTTTCTTCAATAAATGGCTGTTGATATCTTCTATTAAAAACCGGACTGATTAAAGAATCTGAATTAGATTCGGTAAACACACATAAATCGGAGCAGCCAAAAATAATTCCGCTTTCTATGGGTTAAACACGATAAGAAAATCTCAATCAAAAATTTGACCAATTGCAAAAAAGTTGAACGAAATTACTTCCTCATTAAGCCCAAGTCAAGCGTGTGCATGCACAGATCTCTAGTCTGGTCAAAGTTATTGGAACACTTGACAATCTGATGAGATGGAAGATAATTATACATTTAAAAATCTTTTTTTTTATTTAATTCATACACTCTTGGAATATTATAACTGTAGTTTACCTAGTATTTATGATCAATATATCAGGAGAACTCATAATACGAACAGTTGTATTTTTATTTTAATACAGAAATTAGAAATATACAATACAATAAACTATGAGAAATCTATATGTACAAATTCACATGGCTTTGTGGACTTTACTGATGCGACTGAAAAATAAAGCGCTATATACAATGCAAAGATTCTTTCAAAACTATCTGCCTGCTGTGTCTATACCCGCGTGCCGTTCCTTGATGCAATAAATCAATAGACGCCACATTTTCACCACGAATACCTCCGCCTCTTCATCAAGAACCTAAACAAAAATTGGTCAAAAAAATATATCAATATACCAATTGAAGGACACCCTAAATAAAGGGGTACACAAAACGACAAGTTGGATAAAATGAACCAACCATTGAAATGTCTTCTAGAATCTTCTCCGGATTGCAATGATTTAGCACCTGTTCACAAATGAAATTGGTCAACGTTGGTTCCTCTTCTCCAATGTAGGAAACGATCTTTTTATCGACCCAAGGACGGATTTTGTTTGTGACAAATGGCTAGAATAAGAGATTTGTTAATATAGTAAAGCAAAAATGATGCAAACTATTTGAATATTAAAAGGCGAATATCATTTTAACTGTTATAGCTTTCTTTTATAAACAATCGATTAAATTTGCCTCAATAAGACTGCAATATCCGACTTTTAATTAATTATCGGATAGTAAATTATTCGGCGAAAAAAGGGAAATTCTTATCTAGTCAGTAGGTATTACGTACCTCATCTACCATATCCCATTCTATAGGGTAGGCAAACAGATCTTCTTTAAGGGTGGGTATTTGATCGATGATATTTTTCATTATTTGCTTCTTGTCGAGTTGAGATGATTGGGTGTTAATCTCGGCTCCAATTGTGTTGTCCTGCGATTTTTGGGAAGTTAACTGCTGAGATTTGTCATTCTCAGCTAAAATGAATAAACAAGTTGTATTGAGAGTGTTGTATTCGAATCAATGTATTCATTTCAGATGACAATAATAGTCTTGTTTATCTTGTAGTAAATACTATTATAAAAAAAAATTTATACTTTTTTCTCTAGCGATAAATTTACTTATTATTCTTTTGTAATTTTCATGACAGCTTTGGCGCCAAAGTGTCGTCTCAAAATGTAAACATATATATTGTTTTGACTTCGATGGCTCCAATTGGGGTCCCCTCAATAATATTCTCCGCACTAAAGATGCTATGCTGTAATCATCATCAAACGTTGAGTTCTTTACGATACAAATATTACTCAGTAAAAGCTGTTATCGCCTAGCCTCAACCATACTCTACGCATCAACACGGAGAATTGAAAGTATTCATACATGAATACACAGAAACAGGAATACTAATGAACTATATTTTATGATCATCAGTAAATTATTCAGTGTACATACAAGCAGAGCAAGTAAATCCTAACCCACACAACAGGGAGCAACAACAACAACATAAATTCGTTTACTGATAAGAACTAGGTTATGTGCACTTTCCATATTAATCCAACAAAAGGTGTCTAGTTTGAGTAAATATTTTAATAGCGATGCTAATCTAATTTTCAAATTGACTGTCATCTTATCATTTAAACGCTTTGTTGTTCTCCTATCGTTTATGACTATATACATTTGGTGAGTTGAAATGGAATTTGGGTATCTCAAAGAGCCACAAATCAAGGTAATACTTACATGCAGACTGCATCGAGTTGATGAATCGAGGCTTTTCAGAGGTAGGTTGAGTGACAGTATTGTTATCAGTATTATTGGGTAGGTCAGACTCTTCAATGTGATGATCATCTGCATCAGGCATCATGGAATACTGAGCCGGGTCGTCTTCCTCATCGTCCTCTCCATAATTGGCTAGCAGAAGACCTGTGGAGGGCGCTCCTGGCTCTAGAAGGACTGTAGTAGTAGTAGTGTTAGTGTCCATTTCTTCAGGAGGGGATTGGTGATGACTCTGATGATTCAAATTACCCGAAGCGATCTAAAATGGAATGAATGTCCATGATTATAATTGAGATGACAGGATCAGAGAAATGAATAATAGAGCGGTTAATTAATTCATTCAACTCACATTTGGTACACCGAATACAGAATCATTGATTGCGGACTGAGTCGTCTCCATAACGACCGGATGATCATGACTGTAATTCGACTTGTTTATGTCCTCCAATTCTTGTTGCACTACTGGCAATGAGTTAAAATCAAGTTGAAGTCGACGAACTAAATGCTCTTCCATTTTCTGTTCCATTTGCCAAATTAACTTTTCAGCATTGGGATCGCCTTCTTCGATCAATTTCTGTCGCATGGCATCGACTTCTTCTAATTCTTTTTGGCGATCACGATCATCGGCAGCCTTTTCAATGTCTCGATCTCGCAAACGCTTTTGAAGAGCACTACCTCTGTCAAATGAAAATATCAGACTCTGCCTTATGGAATAATATTTAAAAATAATTTGATTTTCCTATTTTTGGATCGATGCGAAGCCTTTGTAATAACAATCAAATATAAGAAATATGTAAAGCCTACTTGTAGTATTTCGAATCCAGAACTTCATCATCGTAGTCCTGAAGGAATTCTTTTAATCTTCTTGCTTCCGCTACTCTCTCTTCATCATAGCGCCGCTTCTTATCTTCCTCGCGTTGATATTCTTTTTGTTTTTTGCGCTCTCGCTCTTCCCACGTTGAAAGTAACTAAATAATCAAATGATCTGATTAATACAACAACAGAGAACTTCAATAAAAACTTCCTAATCGATCGAATGAATAGATTTCATCACAAATCTTACAGCTTTGTAGGCTTCCTCTTTTTTGCGCATTTCTCGTTCTACACGCTTTCTTATTTCATCTTGATCATCCCGAGTGGACTTTGATCTAGAATCTCTGTCTCTTTCACGAGAGCGAGATCGAGTTCGCTTACTGCGAGAGGAGCCACGACGGTCATCATCAACACCACGCTTGGACGCCAGAGGCCGCTCACTGCTGTCACCATGGTGTCGTTCAACTTCACGTCTTCTGCGCCTTTCCCTTTCACGTTCGCGTTCTCTATCGCGTTTATTATCGCTGTCATCGTCGTCCTAGACAATGACAGAAATGAAAATGGTCAATTCTAACCGTCTTTATCAAATTATGGCATTCATTAGACAAAAAAGAAAAGAAAAAAAGAAAATGGAAAAGCACGACCCACTTACCCAACCAGTGATCGAGTCAATTCAAATAATTGACTTTTTAGAAAAGAAGCTGAAATATCAGATAATCATGGCATGGCTTCGTCTTAGTTTTAACTATTAAAGTTGCTTTGGGCACTTACCAAGCGAGAATATTTGTGACAATTCATGAGAATATTGTGACCAGTAATTAGATTACGCGCAGCATTTATGCGAATTAAAATTCAGCACTATATTAACTAATGGAGAAAATAATAAACATTTGAATTAGATAGATAATGTAGAATATACTTCACTACTGTACAATACTTCTGCGTTTAAAATATTGAGGCATTCGTTTTATCAACAATACCTAACTTTTGAATCCGATAAAACTGATGATATACATATCGATCTAGTAGCGCTTGGATATTGAAGTAAACATTCTAGGAAAGAAGAAAGTTTAGATGATGGATTCAATTCTATTTTTAAGAAGGCTGAACTGAGTCCTTGAGAGACGGAAGAGATCATTTTACAATTATGGAGAAGTTGTCTTACCAGACCGAGAGCAATAGCAACAAGTGATTGTAGAACACGACTATTTAACATTTGACGTCATTGATTCAGCGCGTTGGTCTGGCCCTCACGAGAAGAGGCAACAATCATCATAGAACCTATATATAATTTCATGAAAACGAACCAGCAAACATTAAAAGCCAACTAACGCGACGGAGGATTTTCTTACATTATGATTTTTATTGCATTATTTCGAGATCATAGAGAGTGACAAGCAATCGTGGCTAAATTAAATTATGTCTCTTTTTTTAAATTTTGCGTTGAAGAACCTCTTCTAACAAACAATCTCTCTATGATCAATCAATGTTCAATCCAATCAATAATTGCGGCGTCATGATTTGGCCGGGTTGGTTGGTTGGATGGACAATAAAAAAGTATCCTTACCTTGTGCATACTTCGAAACATGGCAATTTCTTGATTAATCAGATCTTTGCGATCATTGTCAAGGTCCATGTCTTCAATAGTCTATCAATAGATATGTAAACAGTGCAGATTTATTTCATTAATTAAGATAGATATTTACAATAATTCTATTAGAATCTAATAGCATAAAGAATTAAACATCAATATCTGGTTTACATGCTTATATTATATGCAAACCTATAACCTATAAAAGTCAGAAAACCAATCTGATGAACTCAATTTAAATATAAAACATTCCGCCCATAAATTGCGAATGTAATAATCATTTTATTGTATTTACAGAGTAAAGATATATTACTTATCCGTAGTTTGAGTGTTTTTACAAATTATAAAGAATAATAGATAAATAAATACAATATGCTAACTTACGAGATGTCGCGGTCCTTCAAGTTTTCTGTTTTTACCGGAATCTTTCTTACCATCATCGCCTTCTAAATATAGCGCACATTTGATTTAAATTCGAATTAAATTTCAAAGCCACACAACAGATGCTAAATGAATCGCAACGATAGTAGATTGAATGTAAAGTAAAATGGGACTAACTCGAATTTTTCTCTCCTTCGCCTGGTGTACTTAAATTATCTGAAAACTCTTTTAGGATATTCTCAAGACCAATTTTGATGGTTTCATCATCTCTAAGAGTCAGATCATCTACAATATCTTCTTCATCATCATCGGAACCTTCACCATTGGAGCGCGATACATTCTTCTTACTTGGCGATGTGGACTTTTCACCATCCTCTTTACCCGAAGCAGATTCATCGTCATCAGCCTTTTTAGCTTCTTTAATAGCTCGCTTCTTACGCTTATATTCATTAAGAAAATCCTTAGTTTTAGGATCAACTTTAACCTAAACAGTGATGTACATATATAATTTGATGAAAAATGTATTAAGCTTTCAAAATGCATCATGCCTCATAAAAATAAATACTTACTACAAGATTTTTTTCTCCAATTTTCCAGTCATTCAACAAACGAATACATCGCAAAGTAGCTTCTGGATCTTCATACTCGC
This sequence comes from Monocelis spectator, assembly GCA_036784945.1. Lineage (NCBI taxonomy): Eukaryota > Metazoa > Platyhelminthes > Proseriata > Monocelididae > Monocelis > Monocelis spectator. The sequence goes on along the minus strand of JAYMFX010137212.1, from coordinate 3,303 downwards.
AAAATCCAAATGCTTGAAGTTTTCCAGATGCACCCTGAACTCTTTTCCAACTAAGCACATTCCCACATTTCTGAACAGAAAAAATAATCAAATTAGATAATTTTCAATCAGTAAAAATCGCAATAACGTAACTTAATGTTTTATTATTTAGGTACCTGCAGTAAAAGTTTTATCATTGAATCGGGTGCCCTCTCGGTGATATTGCCAACAAAAACGGTGGTAACTGGAGGTTTTTCCTCCTAAAAAGGACAAAAGATTAACAATTAACAAAAGACACAAACTAATATTTAAATTAAGAACTTTTAGAATTATTTTTGATTATTTGATAATCAATTCTAGAGGCAAATGATTATCCATAAAATTAAAAAATTAAATCAAACAACTTACAAAATGTTTTTGGGCAGCTGTACTAGCAACAGATTTGTTAGATATAATTGAGACTGTTGTAGGTACCAAAATAGTAGCATTTGGAACAGCTGAAGAAACTGTAAATAATAGAATAGTAACTATGTATACTATAATAACTTAATATAAAACTTAAATCATTTATTTTATTTTGATTTGGGGTTGTCATTAAAAGTTTAGACAACATACCAATTGGAGCAGCTCCATAAAACGGTTGGGGAATGACACCATAAATAGGCTGTGCACTGTAAGCCATATTAGCTAAAATCAAATTATAATAAAATAAGTCAAGTTGTAATGAACTTTAATTTATGAAAGTATAACTAACTATTTAGAAGATATATTAAATTTCAAAACATTATCAGAATTACATACCTACCCCATAAGATAAAGCACCTAGATTATCTTCTAGAAATTACCTAATGTTGAGGAAAAATAAGTTTACTATTTATGATCCATCTTTATGAAAATAAGCTACCTTTTATGATCAATTAATTAAGGCATTGTTCTTTGTAGAGTATGGCTATAACTAAAGCAAGATTGCTTACTGCGAGAGGAGCCACAATGGTCATCATCAGAAAATATATAAATATATATATATATATAGTAAGAACAACATGCATCTGTATTGATCTGCACTACATTCTGCAAATGAAAATATCAAGTTACAGCAAATAAATTGCTGTAACTTGAGACTGACTTGTCAACATGGTTAGATGTCAAGTTACGGGATTAACCAATCAGAATGTCCAATTTATTGTCAGCTTATATAAGTTGACATCAATCTATGCAAACAAACAATCAGATTTGAGTATTTCCATCTATAACTTGACGGACACATTTACAATATGGGTTGACAAGTTGACAAAGAAATACAAGCAACCCATTCTAATTCTATAGCTGAGTATCCTGTCAATTAACAATTTGCTACTAGCTTGTTATAAACATATGTTACAAATCCATGGACTATAATCATATTGGTAATAAAGTAAGGTTTATATAAACATATTTTGCTGGGATTTATTAAGGCCTATCTTATAAACACAGTTTGATAGATTTTCATAAACATTGAGTTTAGCTATTGAGCAGAACCTTTATCATATACGTTGACATTTGCTATAGCAACAAAAGCTGTATTTTTTTAAATAATTATGCCTATTTTCAAATTTAGCATTGATGAAAATGTCATTTATATTGACACTATTGATGAAAATTTTATGTCTCAATATCTTCTGAGTTGAGTATATTCAATTTATAATCATTGCTAAACTCATTAAAAGAAGTTTAAAAATATTTTTTCTATTAAATAATGCCATATTTACAATTTTACTTGTTACAATTAAATATTTTTTTATTAAACAAAATTTATAATTTTATACTTTGCAGTATTTACTTCAATAAAGAGCTTGATTATTTTTGTTTCAACGTACGCCGTACGAATCTATTGAACTATGTTTACGAAAAGTGCATAAGTTGCTTGTTGTAAACTAGCTTATTGTAAGTAGATTATATTGTTATTAGCTTAATTGTCATTGCCTATATTATAATAATTATTTTATGAATAAAATCTTAACTAATAAGTTAGTTTTTTAACCAGAGTGCCTTTATTCCCTATATGAAGGCTCAGTTTTCAGTTCTATAAGGAAGCTAAATCAAGAAAACTTCCCTATATGAAGACACAGCCTGTCACTGCTGGGCTGGAGCCTGTGCCAAAATGCTTTATTGTACCAGTTACTTTTTGTTTATAAGACAGAATTATATGCCATATATTATAGTTCATTAGCTATATTTGTTATATCAATTTACAATTTTTGATTAAATTAATATTGACTGATTAAGAAATGTCTATGCTAAAAATTATACAAGCAAACTATATATATTGTATAACTAGTGTTATCATTCTGGAGTATGTTGAAAAGCAGAGTTGCCAATAAATTTGACTATATTAGTTTCTGCATTGACCTATGGATTCCATATATATTGTACATGCTTGCAAACTCTCATAGACTTTGTTAAACACACCCTTAGAAACTCCCCATACTGGTAATTGTAGGGTTGTTAAGGGTGTGTGTATTTCCATAGAATTTGAAAGCATATACTAATACCATATTATGTGCTCTATACCAGAAGCTTTTGTGCCTATATAATTGGATTATACATATACAGTTAAGGATGAAGTAGCACTTTGGTTGATTAGTAGCAGGGCCATTCCTCCAACATGGTCAGTCTATGTCAATCATAAGTGCATATTATAGTTCCACATAATTGATTACTAGAATCTTAGAGCTAAAGTCATTCCTTTTTTTATTTGATATTTATGCTTTTTGAGAATATCCAAGCAATAGGAATATTTAAATTACAGAAAATATACATATAATGTGATATGAAATGTAGACTTACATGGACAAAAATTTAATCAAAAAAGTATAATTAATTTGCAAGTAGATTTACTATACACATTTGGTAACGAAAGCAAACCAAAGATGCGCTTAAACAAATTAATTATTTTAATAAAAATGAAGTTCTGATCTTAATTAGTATACATTTAAAATTAAAGTATAAACTGTTCTGTTACTAATATTCAATATGAAATAAAGTTAAGCGAAACGATAGCGTCGAAAACATAAAGCAGATAGATGCCACAATCATGTCCCTGTAACTTTCCATACACAATATAATAATGAGTATAGCGGCCGAAATGGATCATAGTGGATATGTGTATGGATATGTGGATACGTAGATGGCAAAAATTAATATTTAATTATTATTATTATAATGGAAACTAAATCTTTTATGCACGTTGTTTCTATTTGTTTTAATTTGAAAATTTATTTAGCGTCAGGAGCGTGAAATGAATATTCAAATATTTATTATTTTCTTCTTCTATTAATTAATTAT
>JAYMFX010137101.1:121-12269 GCA_036784945.1 Monocelis spectator | reverse complement strand
CCATACTAATTTGATATCGCAAAATAAAGTGTTACTACAATACAATCCTCTTCTTATATTCATATTGCACAGATATATAACAAATATATTTGAGCTCGTCCCTAAATTATCAATCTTTAGAATTAATAATTATACTTGTTGTATACGCTATATTCTATATGAAATTCAAAATTTCAAATTTATTGATTAAATTCGTTAATCTGACCTTATCAGCCTTTCGACGGGTCGGATTAATGGCTGTTCTAATTATTTTGAGATTAGAATTTTCGTTAAAGTAACATCCTATAATACGAATAACAATTAATAACATGTTCTAAAAAACAATATAACGTAATAGAAAATATTTTATATAAAAACTTACAATGCGTCAATTTGGTTTAAATTATTCTTACTCCACTGAATTTAAGGTAAGAATGGTAGCAGCTGAACAATAGAAAATTATTCCGATTCAACTTCTATAAAAATTAATCAACAGTATAGATATACCTTTATTGAAGCATTAATTATAGTGTGTATTGGCACTATGGACTCAATGTATAGCATTTATAGAGTTTTATTCAACGGTGATCAGTGTCATTCACAATATTATCAAATAAAAAAATGATGGTTACGGATCGGTAACCCGATCACAAATTGCTCAGTATAGAGAAAACTCTTTTTATCCGACCCGATCAAACTACAATTATTGTAGTTTGATCGGGTATAATGAATAATGAATATAATGTAATAATAATATTAATAATAAAGCGTTTATTATTTGTAATAATATGCACAGACTAGGAATCGGTAGGTACATGTTAAGTTGAAGTGAAGCATTTTTTTAGCAGTTCGAGTAGGCCGTATATTCGATAGCAAAATTTCCATTTCTCTGATATCGTCGGGAATAATGGAGTGGGGTTGGTGGGAAGAAGAGTATAGCAGCGGATAGCTTGGGTGTGATCCTCTCTGACAACCTTATGGACGGTCGCTAAAGCTAGCAAAAATATCCATCTCCTCCGTACTCTCAGACCTAATATTCGATCAAAAAACGAACTATGATAATATGCACCACTATCCAATCGATCGTGGACTAACGCCTCGCCAATATTCGTCGGGTCGTCCTTATCTTCTAACGAATCTACAAATCTTAAGACTACAAAAAGAGCACATTCTAGATCATATGTGGAAGTTATACTGCACAGAGATAACTGGGATAACGCAATCTGAAGCTAAAACGGTACCAAATGGCGTATAACTTATTTAAACAAATATTTACAACGACCCACATACTTTTTTGAAATTAGTTTTTGAAGTTCTATTCGTGCATTCTGGATTCAGTAAAATAAGCACATTTTCATAGTCTGCCATATAATTCATTCTTTTTATCTTTTAGAGAATTTAACTGCGCCTACATTTAGTAGTATTTATAAACATATAGGTATAATTGATTTGTAAATTATTTAGTAAAACAAACGTATATATACTATTCATAAGAGTTACATTTTTTATATGAACTCAATGATTCTCAAGTCATGTAGGTACTCTATTCAATGAGGAAATTTGCAATTTAATGGAAAATTATCTTATATGTACTCTAAACTAAAAGTTTGAGTAGGTAGTCCTGTGAATACATTATTTATCCTTTAAAACCCTAAATTTTAACTTTTTATCAAAATAAACAATTATTTCTTTTTACTACTTAATTTTGATGAAGTAGTTTGACAACAAATGCTACTTTTGTGTAACCAATGAAAACGCGTCCATAAAGTGATTTTAATTTTAATGTCTGCGACATGGAAACTCTTGTGTTGCCATTCAATTTAATGGAGTAGATTGTGAATGTTTGTTCTAGACAAGGCAGGCAGGCGAGAGAGTTCTATTTCTATGGTTATATGTATTGACCTTTAAAATAATTTGTTGTTCACTGGTGTTACGCAATAAATACTAGCCACTAAACCGTATTCCAGCATATTATCTATCGGTAATTAAACCTCTACTAGAAACATTATCTTCTGTATTTATACATTTACATCAATTAATTATTGATTTGATTTTCAAACGATAAAGAATTCTTCCGAGATATTCAAACCAGCAGTGAAAAATATAATTATTCAATTATTATACCAATATTAGAGGATATATTTTGATAACACAAATGAGTTATCGATGCATATATTGTATACAATATAAATCGTAATTTTAGGTAGTATCAATATTAAACATAATATAAAAAAGATCGTTTATAACCAAGTCAGAAGAAATTTATAGAAAACAGTCAACATTCAAAACAATAATACTAATACAGTGTAGATTCTTATGAATAATTTTTTTTAAACTTTGAAATTTTAAAAAAAAAAATTTTTTATTTCGCATTCAAAAATAAAATAATTTATAAAAATATCATAATATTAATCAAAATAGAGAGATGATGATAAATGATGGATGTATAATAAAACAATTATGAATGAAGATATTCTAAAAGTAAAAGCAAATATTCTCCATGCAAAAGAACTGTGGATAATTTAAAAAATCATTCCGTAGCAAACCAATTGTTCTTTATAATTTCATCATGAAAAATCCATTGCTCCTAAAACTGTTTGACTCAATTACGTAATAGATAAATATATAAACCACAAAATATTTCATTAAAATTGGATATTGGATATTATAACAAGGGATCACTGATGAAGCAATTAAACAAAACCGGTTTGTCTTCATCATAATATTTTAAGTTCATTCATGCAAAGAAATATATTTTGATAAAGTTCTAAATCATATAACTATTGTAAAGTTATGACGTCATCTCTGGTTACAATCTAAAATTACATGGTAGGAATTAAAAAGAGGGGGACAATCAACGCGTTTTTATTTACTATACGTATTTACATTTGTTAAGATTAAAGATTTGATTGGTTAATAAGCTATAGACTTTACAGCAGATTAAACGAATTCAGTGAATTATGGAATAGTTATAGCGATAGATAAATTTCATCTGCGCTTTAACACATATTGAAGAGAGAGCATTAGAATCATTAGAAAATCAGTCACCGGGAAATAAACCGTTTTGCTACAGTGTTTTTTCTGCCCATTATAAAGTTAGTTATAATAGGAATTTTAAGCATAAAATAACAAAAAATAAATTGAAAACATCAACAATCAATAATGGAATAACCAACTTATTCAATTGCCTTCTTATGAGTTACCATATTTGAAAATTGAATTTCTAACGGGTAAATAGAGAATAATTAATGATAAGTAATTACTAAAGATTAAAAGAAAACGATTTAGAATGACAATTGAATACTTTAATACAATCATTTAAATGCATAACTTTATAATTATTAAAATAGGTAATATGATGGCCTGGGATGAAAACTGGGATGAATAATGAATTACCAACTACTGTAGGATAAGATCAGGGAAGCATGATTAGAAAATGAATAAATTCAATACTATGGCGCTGTAACCAGGGTAAAAAAAACATTATCAGATACGTAGAGGCATATTATCGCATAAATTGGGATGTAAAGATCTGCAATGTCACGGAATTATAAAATACTATCACGAATAATGGAATTACTATGACCTTTAATCGGTTCACTAGTAATATCGCTGGAATGCTTCAGTAGTTTTTCCCTGTCATCAGTCATGGCAACTACGGGCAAGGAACTGGTTGAAAGCGAGTCAGAAGACTGATGAAACATTAGAGGAGATGCGGTCGAAGAACAAGGACTGTTACATGACGATGCTACTCCTCCAGAACGAGGCAGATTAGAAAATAACGCCCGCTTACTAGTCGGAAAATAATCTTCCATGGAGGGCATAGTTTCTAGGCTTCTTTTGCGCGAAGAGCTGTTAATAACAAGAGGACTCGACTTAGCAGGATGACCAAACACGGGACTTTGTGTTCCACTTCTAGAAATTAATAGATTATCGATATAAATTATACCAAATACCAAATCAATTCATGCTGTACAAGTCAACAGAATTTAGAGCATTCAAAATTGTGAGTGTTATAAAGTCTAGAAAATAACAAACAACTTGTCTAACCTTTTAGCAGCAATATTTAGTCGACAGTTATTTCCACCTAAAAGCATTCCCTGTGATGGTGAATAGCATTGCTTTCGCGAAGAAACTGGACTCGAATGAGAGGAGTCGGTACAACCTCCCGGCATGGCATTGGTCGAGAAGTGAGGTGGAGTTGAATTGGTGCTACCAGCGCCGGGAGAACTTGGCGCCAGTCCCGGTACGGAAACATACAAGGGGCCACTGAAACTACTTTTACGCCCTTGCTGACTAAAATAGATAAATGTGTTCAGTAAGAAAACAAATTTGGAGCGAGAACTAGGTAAAATAATATAGTGACAGTCATTAATTTATGAGTGAGTAATAATAAAATCCATTTAAATTCTTAAAAGATGCTTACCCAGATGACAAAGATTCTTCAGAATCTGAATTAGTTGAGATATCCTTATCATTTATAGAGAAAGAAGTTAGCGATGATGACAATTTAGATGACTCGTACAGAGCTTTCTCTGTTTTAATTTCTTGATTCATATGATCAGTAAGAGTAAGTGAAACACGACGAAATGGAGGTCGGGGTTTTATAACATTTATGAATTTACAGGAGTTTTGAGATTGTGGAGTGGATTGCATATTTTCCATTGAGGATGTTGATTTGTTCCCATTCGAAGAAATATCTTCATCATCTAGTTCCTCTCGTGAACAAGAAGAAGGTAGAGAATCATCCATCTAAAAATAAAATATATCAGTCAATTGTTGCAATGCTTCCTATGCAATTTAGTTAAAAGAAATTTTAAAGATATGAAGGTAATGTCAATTAGAAAACAATATAGATTGCTCAAATTTATAATAAAGCTTGGATAAAAAAATAATCAAGCGTCAAAGCATCAATGCTTCTTCTTCAGATCAGCAATGATTTCTTTGTCTTCAAACTATAAAAACAATACATCTTTATTTATATAACTATACTTATATTGTATATTTTAGAAAAAACATAATCAATGAACCATATATAGAAAGTACTTATGGCATTAAAGTTTTTAATCATCATAATAAATCTTACTTAGTTATATTATTAGGAATTCTAAAATTATGAAAATATTTATATTCATTCATTTCCAAATGCATCATCATGCAATGTTAGCTTATACTTTTGTTGGAAAAGTGCAATAATGGGTTCTTACTATTTTAATTTTTTGAATATTATTTAAACTAGAATATGCTATAGATAATATATCTTGGTATGAATATCAATATATTATGATTTATGCAATTTTGCTTTTATTCAAACATAAATCTAAATAATATACACCTGTATAGAAATAATAAATTTAAAGGAGTTAAGCCAACATTGTTCAACAACAATATGTACACATTTTATATACAGTCATATACATATCTATACATTAAATGCAGTTAATTATCTTGACTAGTCAACTAGATAATTGATAAAATTGCAGCTCATATATTTAGCAAAATTGAAAACTAGCTGGCTCAGATATTAATATAAATCATAGCATATTTGTCTATCTGACCAATATCTGTAACTTTATTTGCATTGTAGACATCTAACTTTTGAATAATCAAATATATTTAAATGAATTTAAAGAAGTTATACATTAATCATATGATTATTAACATACTATCATATCATGTAAAGTAAAATAGGCATTAAAATAACAAAGTCAATACAATAAGATACATTTCCTTAAAACATGTATGAATTTAAGATTTTATATAGTTGTGGGAAGTTTGGATACTATTCAATCATAGTAAAATGATAAAAAAATTGTGACAGAAACTCCAAACATATCTGACTTAAGGAACATCTAAAGTCAATCATTTTATGCATTAAAATAATACATCTGCTATGGCAGAACATTATCAAAGATTTCATAATCAGATCCTGGAACATCCATTCAAGTTCGTTATCATGGAAAATGCTAAAGATAACACGGATTGTAAGACATAGAGAGGCAAATTAATCAGACAAATGAAACCCTTGATCAATCGCAATAATAAATGGACTGTTTAATTTTGATAGTTTCCACATTATACCTATACCACTAATTTGTATAGTATTTCTATATAATTTTCATATAGATTATATAAACCCTCGCAGCCGCAATCAAATCAATGGACTTGGTAATTTCTGTAGTTTCCACATGCTAATTTTTATATTTCTATGTAATTATTATATATATTTTAGAAATAATTTCAACTATCTATGAATGAATGTTATTTATAAACCTATCATTTATAATTATTATGAATATGATGGGAGGTTGAAAATTTAATTAAAATATTTTGGAGTTTTCTGTCACAATTTATTTTTCATTTTACTATGTATGAATTTGGTATAGCTTATTTCTTTTTGGTATCTTTATAAAGATTTTCTGTTTTGTGATAATTTTTATGTATATTAATACCTCAGATTTTAAATTTTCAAAAGAATTTCCCAGTTAAAAATTTGAGTAAAAAATGTTTTAAGAATCATTCAATAATCTTATGAACTTATGAACAGTTAGAAATTGGTTAGAAACTACATATTCAGATATTTAAAAAGAATCAATACCTTGAAACTCATGAAATTACAAGCAGCAGCACCAAAGAATTGCCTATCAAAATAATCTATTTTTCGAATAATTTTAACGTATGAAATGTTTATGAAATATTAAAATAGTTATGCATCAGATTAAAATTATTATTAAAAATATCAGATGATTTTTTAAATAAGTTCAATAAAATCACATTTTTTAACTGATTCATTACTTGAAATAAAACTGAACACATTAGTAACACAGATTTATTAAGGGTACATATTGACAACAATTAATTATATAAAGAATTTAACTTTACATAAAAATGTATTGTTTAAAATTATATTTAATATTCTGCAGGGTACCTAAAATGAATAATTTTAAAAATTTGCGGACTGTTTACAATTCATCAACTGTAGAGTGATTTGATACCGGAATGTTTTTTTCTTCTTTTACCAAATATAGTTGCAATCAAGTACGGTTTTTATTCTTGTTGTACATTCTTTTAGTTTATCATTAGTTAATTTTTTACTATTTGAATAAATTTTGTCTGATTACTAACCAAGTTTAGTCAACAAATTAGATATTAAATAATATAATGTACAGTTCTAGATATTATTAATTATGTTGTCCATCATCTTTTTAATTCAAATTGAAATTTAGTGTTATTGTATTAATCATTATGCATTACCTTTTTCATATTATGTTAAACATTAAATAGATAAAATCTAAATAAAATAAGATAAAAAAAATTAATGTTGACTCTCTTATTCGCATTAAAATTAAAATATTATTTTGTATAAATTTAACCCACTATAAATTAAGTCCAGTTTGGCTATAATAAAAAAACATTAAATTTAGAAAATCCTAATTTTCAAAATTAGCTGTATAATATTAATATGATTAATATAGCTGTTGTGGCCCAATTAGGAACCATAAAATATTCCAAACTGGTCAACTTTTTTATGGTTCCCAACTGGTTGGAAAGTTTCAAACCATATGACCAGTTGGGAACTTTTTACTAATATAATATAATTTGTGAAGCTTGTTTTAAACTACTAATAAATTTTAATAACAAACTTAATTAATTAAAGTAATTATGTGTAATATTTTATTGAATTATTGGTTCCCAACTGGGCAAATAGTTTGGAACTTTTTATGTATGTATCCTAATTTTAAGTACAGAATAGTGCTCTAAATAGATTTTACCTTACGGAATGTGCCTGCATTTCTACCTTCCTATAAAGATGTTACAATAATCTTTGGTTAATGTATATCATGCTTGCCGCTTGGTATTCTCAAAAGTTAAAATTCTTACCTGTATTTATTTGTATCTAATTAAAAGTAATTCTCAAGTAAGCTTCCTCCCCAAAAAGAAATAAAGCCGTTGATACTTTCAACAACATAGCTAAAAAAAATTTGATTTAATATTAACCATTATTGTTGTCAATATTATGTATATGTTTATTCTTTTATTATTATAATAAAATATAATTCACGAAGCTTGTTTTAAACTACTAATAAATTTTATTCACAAAATTAATTAATTATGTATTATTTTATATTATTGAATTATTGGTTCCCAACTGGTTGGATAGTTCGGAACTTTTGGTCCAGTTAGGAACCAAAAAAAGTTCCTACTATTTTTACTGATGGCTTTAGTAACATTTATATACTAACTAAGCCAACATTTAGGCATGCTTGTATGTATTTACTTATTCTTGTAGCAGCACATATTTCAGAATTTGCTGCTTTTAAGTCAGTCAATTGAAACTCACCCTTATCATACATAATTGTACATTCCTAAATGACTCAGATTTTCCTTTTTTTAATCAATTCTAATTCTAACATCTTATCTAAAGCAACAATAAGCTGACTGCCTTATTAGTCAGCAGATGACATTGCAGTATTATTTTATTTAAGACATATACTTAATTTTAACCTTTTGAAACTCTCAAGCAATCACACATATTCAGAAAACTGTTCATAAATTTCTTATGCGCTTTTAAGAAAACATTACCATATTTTTGAAGTATAAGATTATATCATATTATTTCAGGATGGTTTCTTTGAGTTCTGATAGACATTCAAATGTTCTAAAATGTAAGTTTATGTAAATAATATATGGTCTCATTTATATTCACTCATTGATTAATGTTAATCCAATTATTATTTTATCAATTAGAGAGTATAGTTTATTTTAAGGATACTCACTCAACAATGTCTTAAACCGCAACTAAATTGTAAACTTAATTCTATTACATTTTAGCACCCAGTAGCTGCAGTGGCAACATTTTGTCTTCAGAGCAGCCAGCCTCTTTGCCACTGATGTATGCCACTGAGCTGATTATGCCAAACGATTCACCAAACAATCAGAATGGTTCACAAACGGGATTACCAAAGCTTCGCATTTGTTTACGTCCCTCTAATACCTTTTCTTTCAATTCTTCAGAGGCCAAATCTCTGCCCCTTAGTGTTGATACTCAGGACAGTGGTGGTGAGTCTTACATTAACGACTGCTCTCTGCCTCCGTCCCTGTCAGTTAATGTCTCTAGTCCACCTCATAGTACTCCCTTTACTTCTTCATCATTACCTAAAGGTAATCGTCGACGGGCTAGAATACCGGCTTCCCATTCTGCCAGTGAAGTCAAAAAGAAACGAAGATCAAAGTATTCAAATTACACCGGATTTATTTGAAATTTTACCGGAGTTTTAAATTTTAAATAAGTTTTCTCAAGTGCTTTCATTTTTAATTTACATTAGATACACTAGTGATACTGAAGATTGTGATGGATCTGATAAAGAATGGACGCTTCATAACCCTTCAAAGCGTCTATCTAGACGATTACAAGATCATGAAGAAGTCTCTCCTAATCGTGGCTCCCTAGATGGCGGAAGTAATTGTAGTGATCTTGATCTGACTAGCTGCAATTCCTTTTTAACCAAAGTCAATCTGAAAGTAAGCTCTCAAAGTAAAATGGTTTTATAATATTGGTATCCCTCTCCATATTATATTAACACGGTTTTAAGTGCATGCTAACATGATATAATTACAAAAAGGCTTCTAATGTTGCTGACAACAAACAGATACTGGCGGTTTGATGAAAGAAGAAACAATAGAAAGGATTATATTTAGTATCAAATGAGATAAGAAGAGAAATCGTTAAAATCCAGAACAGTTCAGCTCAGAATGCCTAAAATGATAAATATTTGAGTGGCCCAAAATATGGACATTTTTTTGCTTTTTTTAATGACATTGTATTTAAACAGTATGGTCTTTGTTGTTCTCGAAATAGCAAATTGTTTCCTCATTTTTAGCACTTCATTAATAGAGAAAACTTTGAAAGTTTTCCTCGTGAATATCAAGTGGAATTGTGTCATCTACTGCCAGCGTGTGATCTACTGGTCGACGAGGAAGGCAACCCGTGTCTACATTCCACCGCTCTCAATAATGATTTTTTGAGTAAGGGCTTCAATTGAATCCTGTTTTGTGCGGTTCTTAATATTTGTAATAAGGGGGCATCAATCCAATTATTCTCTCCTTTTATTAGGTAAAGCTCTGAGGGAATATCCCAGTCGAGTGGAGTGTGGTGAATTCCTGCCCTCGCCTAGTCAGTCCTCTCATCGAAGTACTCGCTCCGGGTCTAGGCGGAGCGCCGCTACATCTAGCAAGCATCAGAATGGTAAAGTGGACGCCGTTGTTAATCCAGAGAATAGCTCAGTGAAATTGTCAGAAAGGACACTTTCACCTAATCCTTCTTCTGAAGAGACTGTTTGGAATGTGAGTTGTAAAAACAATTTATTACTCATCATTTCATTACAAAATCAAATTGAACTATTTCCTTTAAATTGTTTTCCTATCTATGTATGTATATTATAGGCCTCTCCCTCGGAGGACAGCTCCCACATAAAACTCAATCAATCATCCTCAAACTTCAAAACTGATTGTCGCGTTACTCTCACCGATGTGGTGAAAGATCCCGTCTATTTGCAGGGACAGTTGTCAACCTTAGATGTCAAATGTAAACCCGAGAAAGACTTGGAGAGTTTGCCCCTGCCAGACTCGCCTTGCTCTTCTGTCACCGTAGCGCTCACCTTCACAGATGATGTAGCCATTATCGAAAATCATTGTCATCCATTGCTCATGTCCAAAGAAGACCAAGAGGTAACTTTTCCGATTCTATTCTTTCAGTTTTAGCCTATTGACAACATCAGTCGTAGCAGCGCGGACAACATAGCGAGTATTAGTATAGCCATAAACAGCTACCGATGGGCATGTGTTTATCTTCCACAGAGTAGAGTTTTAAAACAATATTATTATCTAGCCGATGATTTACATAATAATGTATCGATTTTTGTTCTCTTCAGCTCGAGGCGGAATTGCGTAGTAGCTCTCACAAATCTCATCATCTCAGTAGAAAGAAAGCGAAGAAGCGGAAATGTGTCGAGAAGAGAAATAACGAGTCGTATTATAAGCTGGAGGACTCGGATTCAAAGATGGAAACTGACCATCTGAGAAAGAAACCCAAATTGAATAAATTGAAAATAAAGGTACTAACTAACCATGTTGTTTTGTCTTTTAGAGTATGAGTCACTAAGAGTTTCGAGATACCCATCTTCTAAAGAGTGAATTATTCGAAATGGTCTTCTTCCAATGAATATCTCAAAATATATTTCTAATTATTTATAAATACACTGGAATAGTGATGACGTCATAACGGTCTGGAGTCTAGGATTGAATGAAATTGCCAATCAGATTATGGATCTTGACGTCACACTATTTCCTATTTTGCTCATATTTATTGTGATAATGTATTAACTAACAGAGAGAGCGATTGATTTTGTGTGTTGAACAGAATGTCGGTGTGGTGGACTGCGAATCGACTGCGGGTGACTCGCTGCACAATAGACTCTGTCAAGGTCCGGTACAACTGCCGCATCACTTCTCCGTCACTGTGAGGCAGAGGACCAGCCCATTCAGCGAGGAGGAGAACAGTAGGGAGGCCCACGGTACTCCTGCCGGTACGCCTGGATGCAAGGAGCGATGTCCAACTACCATGAAGCTCTTGGAGGAGGCGGCGGCAATTGTCAATCAAAGTAATTCATCAAACGTTTACCGCAACTGATTTTTGAAACAAAACTGTGTTCGCATAATTTAAATGAATCATTCAATGAAATTGTGATGTGATGTTTTTAGCCGGTAGGGAGGTGAAACCCAGTCTTCTGAGTCATTCTCCGGCAGAAGACAGCTTCTCTTCCACCACTGGTGGCGTTAAATCGGAAGAATTATCGCCTTGTGGCTCCGCAGCCAGTTGTTCCAGCAGTGGGTTGACTCAAGTTTCACATCAGGTGCACGCCAGTTCGGTTTACTTGCAAGATGCTCCAACTGCCCATTCTAATGATCTCTATAAGGTGCACCTCCACTCGACCCTTATGCACGGCAAACCGGCTCACAATAAAGATTTTCCCTCTGTAAGTCTAACTTTCATTCTGCTAAGATAGCTCAGTGTGTGAGGCCTCATATCTCTCAGATAGCTCAGTGTGTGAGGCCTCATATCTCTCAGATAGCTCAGTGTGTGAGGCCTCATATCTCTCAGATAGCTCAG
>JAYMFX010136656.1:0-24973 GCA_036784945.1 Monocelis spectator | reverse complement strand
CCGGGATTCGAACTCTCGACCCCTGGATTGGTGGTCAAGCGTTCTAACCATTCGGCCAGCGCTCTCTACAAAATTCATTTATTATGTTATTATTAAATTAGAAGATATGCAATTCTGGATGTACTGTTATATTTTTTAGGGAGGAAAAGGATGCGAACAGAACCAATCCAGTTCTTATCCATTAGGAGGAGGGATTCATCGCTCACAGTCGTCACCACCCCCTCTGCCTTCCCGCTCTTCTCATACAAATCTACAGCGGCAGAGCAGTACAGACTCAAGAAGAGCTAAACGACATCAGAGTCTTGACAGGAAGGTTAAAAGGCAGAGCAGCTTGGATCGTACTAGTGCGATGCAAGCTGAGGATGATGACCTCAGGGGTCTCATGATGGCTGCCGTACAACCGGGACAGACCTATTCCAGCAGAAGCACACCAACTTCTTCCCTAAAAATGAGGAGCTCCTTATCTTTAAGCTCAAGTAAATTCAGACAGTAGAATAATTGTATTAATAAGCAGAGCCATACAATATTGATATACATTCGAATATCTCATAAATGTTAATACACTAAAAAGTATTATTATATCGATTACAATCTGAGGAAAACTGAGCTTATAGCTTAAATTGTTGCATATTTCCCCGAGAAATACTTATCTAAATACTTACTTTCTCCTTATCATTCGAATTACTAAATGAAATTCTAATTTTCATGTTCCAGAAGCTTCCAGCTTTACTTTAACTCTTCAAAGTTTTATTAGCATGATATCATTGTCTACAATCTGACACTGTTTTTACAGTTATTCTATTCTTAAATGCCAATTTGAAAAGTGATCTAATTATACATCTCTGATATAAATCAACACCTATTTAACCCTTTAATGACTCGTGTACCTACTGCTGTCGATACATACATTAAGCAGCGCGTGTCTACGCCAATTGAGGCAGCAGGGAAACAGACACAGAGTTCTATTTACTCACCAACTCTCGCTGTAATCGCTGAGTGAAATGAACATTTGATGGCCAATCAAATCTAAGCATTTCCATTCTGATAGAAAGCATTTTGGTAGGCACATCCTTATCGTCATTATCCTCTAACATTTTCTCTCCTCAAAGGATCGAGGTCAAAAATTCCTATCACAATGTTTGGCTTTCTCTTAGCTGACATTGTCTGGGGCGATCTATTCTTAAATTTATTTTTCTAATGTTCTGCGTACACAAAATTCTATATGTAATTTTTTTTTCATCGGCGAGGCCTTCTGTTTCCCTCTCTGTGTGTTTTTAAGTCCATTGTAGTATTTCTTTATTTATCTTATATTCTTTTCACGTTAAATTTTTTTAAATATGTTTGAAGCTATTGTTGATGTAGATGAATTCATCTTAAATACTTGGATTATAATAAATAATTGAGCTCTTTCACATTGTTCAAGATTGTATTAAATAATTTTTTATCAGAGCAAAACCTCAGAGAATTTTAATAAATATTTCCTGTTGATATTTAATTGTATCTGCTGATTCTAATAGTTCAAGCTGCTGCAGTGTTTATTCAATCCAGTTTTGTTATAGACATTTTGGTAGTTTATTTCAACGCGTTTGAAATATTAAAACTGTAGGCACATTACTGCAATTCGAGAGCATAATTACTGTTTGGGCGCAGCTGGCGGTATTTATACAATATAATTGCTGAATGTCAGAATAGCCTGATTGTTGAACTATCGATTAGAAATCTCTTCCACTCATATGACACAGAGGCAAAGAGAATTTTCACTCGATCAATCTCCTACTATATGGGAACAATTTCTAATAGTTTCAGATTTGATGAAATTTAGATAGTCCTTGATAAAAGAAGACAGAAATAAAGAATTCCGAGTCAATTGATCTATAATAAGTTAGAATGCTTGTGATAATCTAATAGATAAAAGTTTACACACTCAAATACCATAATCTCTTCCTATTCAAAATTTCATGAAATGAAATATTATTGATAGCAATTTGAACAACATCATGATATAAACAATAAAGGATATTGAGGATATTGTAAATGATTTATCATAGATATCGAGAGAAGTCTCCTGAAAAGATCTGAAATGTAAATTCCTTTAAATTTCTCTTGTATAGAGAATATAATGATTTATTATTATATGTTTAAAGTTCAACCTACGAATTCATCAAAATGTGATGTCTTTCATAATTGATGACAGATTAACAGTTAACTACATATAAAACCTAAAATAGCCCATAGACTTTGCTGAAAAAGAATAATTTCCTTTCACGAGAGTGGGTGATTTGGGTGAATGTGATGTTTCTATAATTTGCAAGAGACAATTTCTCAGCTTCTACCTATTCTATTCTATATTGATTCGACTAACAGAGTGGAAAAAGTTTTGCATCGAGTACTGCCATACGTATATACACAGCTTAACTGAGAGTCAGTTCTCTCTGGTGTTGCTCGCTTAAGCTTAGAAGAGAGTAGAAATGAGTACAATAACTTAGTAGACTTATAATTGTTGACACTGAAAGATGATGTCGATATTCGATTAATTTTTTGGTACATTTTGGTAAAAATACCTCATTTTGAAATTGGCGAGGGTAACCGTGTTATGTTGCCAAGAACAAAGGAGAATTAAAATTACATCATATTACTCAATTTATTCTACTAATATCGATATCAATATTTTGATTTCCAATGATTTCTATCGTTTATAAAAAATATTATTTGCCCCCTCAGCAGCAACACTATTGGGTATCCTGTGTTGAATCTGAGCAGCTCTAAATTTTCACTAAAAAAAACCCATAGAGATCGTATTTTCTAGATCCGCACTTTAATATTACACCATAGAAATCGGATGTTGGTTGCGTTGCTTGTCTAGAACGGACAAGCACCATCTATTACATTATAAAATTTGGCTAATTTCATACAAAATAAGGGTCATAGATATTCTATTTGATATTTTAGTTAATCCTGTTCTCAAAATTACTACTGCCTATATTAGTAAGTAGTAAAGTCAAATTTCTGAATTAATTCGGATAACCTCTAAATAGTGGTACAATGGCTTCAATGTTCGTGACTAGTGTTCGCCCTTATCCAGTCCATAGTCACTGATTGCTGGTAGTCAGTTATCGCATCAATGTGTTAATGCATAGCCCATAGAGATCTTAAACTACATATCTATGGCACTGCCCTTCTGTGACTATCTGTGCCATTACTTTGGCCATACTAACAAATAGACAGTGACAATCAAAGTTATTTATCGCTGCACGCATAGAAATCGGATGTTGGTTGCCTTGCTCATAGGCCTTGCTTGTCTAGAACGGACAAGCACCATCTACGTATTTTGGCTAATTTCATAAAAATGAGGCTCATAGATATTCTATTTGATTTTAATTACTACTGCCTAAATTAGTAAGTAGTAAAGTCCAATTTCTGAATTAATTTATTTCAAATGAAAATAGACGGATAACCTCTAAATAGTGGTACTATATATAAAAATATACGTAGCTTAAATTTCAAGAATAAGGTGTAAAAAATTCAATTTTATACAAATTTCCTATTTATAACAATTGCATTAATTTCTAAATTAATCTAATAAAACAAAATATTGAATCATATGAACAAATTATTTAATTATATTGCTTTGAATTTTTCAATTGCATTCACAAAAATTGAGTTTTATTAATTCAGAAAAGCACAGCATATTGCTTTCTGAAATTGTCATATTGCTTATTTTTCATTGCGTCAATAACTAAACAGCAGTTTCCATATTTCCATTCTTCATTGATCAGTTTACTTTTGATGTATTCAAGACTGACTTGAGAATAACCGGGATAGCAGTCAATGCCAACCAGCCATTTATAATGAATTAAAATTTGTGGTGAAATAGTCAGTACCAAAAAGTTTAAGAGGTAGGTAGTTTATTGTAAGAAAATCCTTTTGTCAATTATTAATAAATTGTAAAATTAAGAAACAATACTTATAACATACCTGCGAAGTGTTCTACGGTGGAATGGTAGCTTGCTCCTATCGAAATTATAAGCAAGCGTCAGTAAATAAATATTTATTACCTATTATTCTCTAAATGCTTAAAATAAAATTTTTATTAATTTCATTATTTGCCTGATGGAATTTCAATCAAAAATGAAGACTACCATAATATTGATTCTTGGTTTGAATACCTTCCTGTAGTTTTTCAATCTGTCAATAAACAAAGTCTAATAATCTTGAGTATTGGATGTGTACTTGTTGAACTTTCTAAATTGCTATGAAAATACAAGTTGTCAAATCAATAATGCAACAAAAGCTTCATATTATTTATATTTGTAAATACATAAATAATAAACACATCTATCATACCTGTATGTTGGAGCTCGAGTACCAACAGAGTTAGTTGGCAACTCTTCTTGAAAATGAAAAAAAAATACTATTAGCAAGAAATCATTCATTTATCTTGACATATAACAATAGAATAATTCCATAAATGATTATAAAAATGTAATATATAGCATTGTCACCTGTAGCAGTCAGTAGGTAGGTTTGGTTTTGTAGGTATGTTTTTAGAATGGTAAAGGAAAATATACATAAGTACATTTTTAAATACATATTTGTAATTTTATGGGAAAATTATTTTGCAGTGGCTTTTAACTTAAATACACTTACATAGTAAAATGGGACATTTGATATATATTTTAGCAATTTAATTTTCTTAACAATATTTAGAGGAAATAAAGATTTATACTTTTAAAGTCATAATGGAGAAGAATATTATACCATACTACTAATACAATCAAAAAATGTCATAATCATGACTGGCTGTATGATAATATTTTCTTCAATAATCTCATAATAAATGTTTACCATTAGCAGAAAAATAAAAGTAGGTATATAACAATATATGAAAATAATCTTACACATGAAAACTGATTTTTTTATTCCTTGCAATACTTCGAGAATTACAATTAACAGGACACCACGTCTTAACCATATTTATCGAAAAATACCCTTAGGACGAATACTAGTCATTCAGATAAACAAGGTGTCCGTTCTAGACAAGCAACGCAACCAACATCCGATTTCTATGATTACACCTAATATCTTTAGCCAATCAAAACAGTTTTGATCAACTCAATTCTAAGTGCTAATCATGTACCATAGAGTTTCATTTACCTATAGGTAGAGATATCACTCACTAACTCGCGCTATCATAAGAATGCAGCGCTGACTGAGCCTATCAACATTAGATACCAATCAGCCAATGAAATCAAAGTATTCTCATTCCGTACAATAAAACAGGCACTCTCTTCCCTATCACATTCTACTCACTGAAGGTGTTAAAATGACACTCAAATATCTATGGTCAGTGATAATAAGCAAAGAATCAAGTGTTCCTGTTTCTGATATTTACTGCAGGCTCTCTTCATGTAACCAATCAAAATCCCACAGTCTGCAGAATTGAAGAGATCGATGTGACTCTGGGTGTGGATGAAATGGGTAGTTTCGGTTTCACTCTAATAGCTCCAACGCATGGGCCCTCTGATCCCCTTTCCGAATATCCTGTGATTGAATATGTGCAACCAGGAGGCACGGCCTATCAGTGAGAAGTTTTTAAAAATTATTAAGAATTATATTTATGTAATGTGTAATCGTTTAATTACAATAATCTCTTTGTTTAGCAAAACTATATGTAAGTATGATCGTATTTTCAGGTTTATTGTCTTTATATTTTGTAAATTCACCACGACAAATAATTTAGGAATCAATTATCAAAATAAATGCATCCTTACTTCTTAATACTTTGTTCAGATCTAGTGTGATTCAAGAGAATGATCGAGTTATATCTGTGGATGGTGATGTAACTGTTCGCAGGTCACTGGATGACATCAATTCACAAATTCTGTCCTGTGGCACCTCCCTAACGTTATGCCTACAATTCGATGTGGCCGATGGTGTCGTACCCACATCCGGAGTCTTCAATGTCAAACTAGTGAAAAGATTTGAAAGTATTGGAATCAATCTGCAAGGTTAAGAAAGAATATATCATATACTTATTTTAAGTGTTTCAAAAGTATAACCTGCATGCCTCTTCATGTTTTTTTAAATTATTTGGTACTATAATAATCATAACTCTTTCATTTCCTGGATTCTGTAAATTAGCATATTCCTTAAAGAGAGGTAGGTAGGTAATGTACCTATTGAAGAGAGTAAATTTTATATTGTGTTGTGAATATGGAAAGCATCTGAAATGTATTGACTGACAACCTGTAGGAATAGGAATAGGTTTATTGGCATGTAGATGCATCTATGTATCTGCTGTGAGCGTATTAATTGCGAATAAAGTGGCATTTTCTTTTATTTGTCACCAATAATCGGGCAGGCTGCTATACATCTTATACATATTGTATATGCCTGTTCAATAAATAAATCAATCTTTTAAGAACGTATTATGGCTGTGCACCACCAAGCTGTTCCATCGCATTCTTTCAAAATTGTGCTACCAACCCCAATTTGATTTCATCTATACACCAATACCAGCCATATCAAGATATATACTGTACATAACACTCGTGATACTGCTATATAGTTGATACGGCAAAGATAATTTCATTGCCAGTAGCCACAACACCAATCAGATTGACCAAATCAACAGATCCAAATCAGATTGACACCCCCCCCCCCCTTATAGGTCTGATCTGCTGTACGCATACCTCACATGATAAACGGAAGCTGGTCAGACAGAGAGAAAGGAACTTATAGATTGATAATTCTCTCCTGTCATTAACAGAACTGATTTGGTAAATGTATTTGGTGTATGGACATGTTATCAACTAAATTGCATTTAAACAAGTATGCGATCGCCTTAAGTCCTGACTATCATCACCAAGAAGAAGTAGATTGACGTAACTTTATCAATTAAAGAAAAACAACATTAAAGCTTAGAGAATTAAGTAATGCTTTACCAGCTGAAATTAACCTGAAATTAACTACAATAATCTATCATATAGACTATACGTTTTGTTTGTTGATTCTTTTGTCCATTAACAAATACGTACAGGGAGGTTGATAATCTTGATACTTTCTGTCCCTTGGCTGAGCATGCGCCACTTTCTCAGGGCACTCAGTACAAACAAGTGGAAACTTTTGCCTGTGATGAGGCTCGAACCATGAAATGCCGGCATGCTCTACACCCTCAATTCATCCTCAGTTATCGATCGCGTGATAAAAAAAACGTTTAAAAACCCCAAATCCTCTGAAGCGGTATAACTATAAGCTTGATAAATTCTGCTACCACCGAATCTGCATGAGTGATTGAGTTCAAGGGAAAAACACTAATAAGAACTTCGAAACCCAAGAAGCGTTATAACTTACATTTATCAATTCAATTCGAGTAGGTAACTAATTGTAAGCTCTTCAAAAAGCAAAACTCTGAAATTCTGTATTTCGTGTGTTGAGAAACACAGCTAATGCGGATTTCTATCGATTCGATCGCTCATAAGAGAAGTACAAACCGCTATCTATATACCTACGTACATACAATACATAGCTCGCAACAATTCAACCAACAAAAAGCAACACTTTTACAACACAATTACTAATTGCATTGAAGCTAGAGGCATCTGCCGCTCTGCAATGCTCACATTCTCCAAGACTATTTCCCTCACCTAAAATTTCAGGGAGTAATGCAAGCAAGGCTATGTCTCCTGCAGTGTGGTGGCAAATAGAGAATTAAGTGAAGTCTGTGCCCTCTAGCAGACTGATGTAATTGATACAGATCCGCAGCAACCAGTTAGTCTTGTATTACTCTCATTCCTTAAAAGAATCAGGTGTTCAAGTATCCTCAATATATGCAGTATTGTGTGCAGATTGCCTGCAGATTTAGGATGCACATAGATGCCTACCCAAGAGACTATATAGCTGTTCATTAACTTTTGGAGGTCACATTGGGATAATTCGATTTCAGAAATAATTCTTATATATTGATTTTTCTTAATGATATCAAAACACATTAGAGGACGCCATTATAATGATAGAAACGAAGACATTAATATTAATAGTGATCAGAGGAGAAGTGTTGTTGCTTCTTAATCTGATTGGGGGGGGGGGGGGGTACGAGGACATTGTTCTTAAAGGCAATTTATTTTCACTTTGTTTTATCCATTAGATAATTTCAAATATACTTCAAAGAATTTATTGTTTCTTCATTTTGTCTGTTTACATTTGTATATTTTTACTAAATGTTGGATTAGACTTATCCATACATTCTCAAATTTAATCCAAATCCAAATTCGGTTCAGTCAAACAAGAAGTCTCAATGTTAGAGAGACGTTGACGTTCTTATTCCTATCCTGTAGTCCTGACGGCCTGCGCAGATGACACCACGATATAAATATCTTTTCTCACTCCTGACATCACAAATATTATGCGACTCGACCCAGTTATTGCTTAACTACCTATGTATGTGACTTTTCAAATCGGTTGGCCAACATAGATATTCAATCAATTGATCAATGTGTGCAGTCAACTGCAAGTCTACTGTTTCAGTAATAGATACAGGATTGCAGTTGGATGCACACATAAAGAACATCTGCTTTGTTGTTACCTGTCTGAAGATGTATGGAAAAAATAATTAGCGAATTTGTATTTTCTCGAATAGTGTAACGTTATCCATTCCGGATTATGTAGTCTCTACATTCGTGTTCCTCGACTAATTTGGCTGCTTTCAAATATTTTCTTAATACTCAATTGTTCACTCATTTCATTCATTTAATATGAGATCTCATTTTCTTTAAATCTATCTCAACCATTCAATGAATAGGTATTTTTATTGCATTCCACTATGACATCGATTACTGTTATATGTAATTCGTCGTATCATAAGAATGAAATATTGTAGATAGGGAGAGTTGAATTAATGTGTGCAACATGTGCACAGAATTTCATCATCACATGCTGTCTCAAATGTCAGCCTGTCAGATCACCCAAAGAGCAATAAATGATCCACCACGCATTCACTTATTGAAAACAAAAAAATGAAATTGTACACTGATAAGAATTAAAGCCTCATCCAAACAAGGCGGATTCGTCCACTAACATACTTTTAAGATGCCGAAATTGGACACAGCTGTATAATAATTTGCAATACACGGTCACGAAGTGATGCTATCAATGTGGATGAATATTTTAAATTGATAGAATATGGAGGATGACATTAAATGTAAATTTGTCGATACAGCATTTTGCATTATGAAATTCTCTTACCTATAACTGTCATCTCACGGCACTCAAAAATTAGATTGCGGTTAATATTCGTTGATTTGCACACTCTTGTTCACTTGCATGCTCCATCTAGTGCATTCAATTGAGAGACGGCGCGCGGCTGCAGGGTAAGCGTGCAATATCTATTTTAAGCTTTGAGTCATAGAGATACGTTAGTCAATAGGATAGCGTTTTTTTATCGTTAGTTATATTTTGGTACCATTTAATTGACTCGATTATTTGATTCCAGCTCCTGCACATAGAAAGAAGGGTGACCCTCTATTAATCAGCAAAGTGACCCCTGGAAGTGTGGCTCATCGAAGTGGATCGATTTTGCCCGGAGATCTCTTACTAGCCGTAAATGGAGTTTCTGTCGAATATCTTAGTCTGCCAGAATCTGTAACTCTGTTGCACGATGCAGAAAATCTGGTCACATTGAAAATTCAAAAGGAAGAAGAACAATCATCAAGTATTTGAATTTGCACTTAAATGTTTTTTTAATACTATATAAAAACCGTTCTAAAATTGCATTTGGATTAACCAACCGTATATTTTAAGCAGACGTTGCAGTCATTGACTCTATTTTAGAGGTTGAATAAAATTTTCAGTTTCAGATGAATTTGAAAGTCAATTGTTGTTTCGTATTGAGCTGACAAGACGTTCATCTAATCAGCCTTGGGGTATCGTAGTCTCCGGTCTGGATGACGCCAGTCTGGGCCCCATATTTATCGACTCGCTGACAAGTAAAGGACCGGCTGATATCAGTGGCCGCTTACACCCAGGTGATCAGATTCTCGCAATTAATGGAGAATCTCTGCAGGCGAAGACTCTGAGTCAGGCGATGTCAATGTTACAACAATTCCCTGAAAAAGTGAGTCTCAAACTGGCCCGATTCACTCACCATCAATCACGAGAGAGAGAGGTGCCCACTCAATTTGAGATGCTCTACCCGCCGAACAGACAAGATCAAAATGTGATACCCGCATGTCATAATCCATACCACGCTTCAGGAAATGCTTCAAAATTCAACACGCCCAATAGTCAGCCAGTCACCCAAAATAATAAAAAGGCTCAGGCTAAAGTAAGTTCTTCATTATGATAGGTTATCTTTACCGTTGTCGCGAAATAGATTGTCCCCCATTACAGATTGTCCGGAGGAATATTCTGTAACGGAATCGTGACACCGGCACTGATGACGTAACTGCATGATTATTAAGCAGTCTGAATAAAGGCTGCTTGATTCGTTGGTTTTATTTGGTTAGATAAGAAAATTTATGTTCGAGTGTGACAACACAGACAGACACAACGTTGAAATTAAATGAATCTTTCCACCACATCCATGATATCTGGTTTCATGAAATGAACATAGATAGATCATCACGTTTTCTAAGATTTAATTATAATTATAAATATTCTGAATTCTGTCGCTGCGACAGAGATATCAGAGATATTCTACTGACAATTTCAAGAATCAGTTGATCTGGTTTATCTGGTTCACGTTGGATCAAATGCCAAATTCAAATCTCCTGAACTAATCGAGATCACTACCATATGCATTTCTTTTGTTTAATAAATGGACTACATAGACAATTCATTTTCAAATGAACTATCTCTTAAACATATAGAGAAAAATATTGAGTGAATGTGATAAAAACAGTAATGAATTATTTGAATAAATTTATTTGATTAATAAATAAATAACTATATTTCAAATCATCCTTTAAGAATCTGTGTATTCTAAAACTATCAAACTGAAGAAATGCGCCATCTCATTTATAATTCAAAATTATCGATTTTTCCAATATGGCGTTTCTTGACGAAAATATTCAAATAATTGATTGACTGTTTTTATCACTCACTCAATAATAGATCTCTTATTTTTTTAATGTATAGCTTGATTTCAAATTAACAATTTCGGACTTTAGAGAGATCTTAAATGAGTTCTGAATAAAAAAAAATTGTTTTTGTTTTCTGTAAAGATTTTTTTCTATAATGACGAAGTAAAAAAATTTGTCCTGATTTAAATTTTTTGTAGGCAGTTATGAATCAACAGAATTTTAACAAATCTTTCGATTCTGCTTTTAAAGTTCAAACTACACCTCGGTTTTCTGATGCATCTACCAGTAACAGTAAGTGCTGTCTATATACATATATATACATAGTTATCTATATCACATGATCAGTGTATCCTATATTAACTTCGTGAAACTTAACCTACAATGTATGTATTTTCGTTTATATGAATCAATCCTTAAAGGCGTATTAAGTTTCCATTGAATTAGAAGGCTATTTAACGATCAATATAGAAATAACAATCTGGCAAGCTGGCATGTCTACCTGATTCAATCTAAAAATAGCTATATGAACCTTAAGCAGAAATCTATTAAACCATAACCAAGTAGAGAGATACAATATTGTGGGGCGGCCAAAAATCTTTAGAGAAGTTTAATTAAAAAGAACATTTCTATTGTTAGAATAAGCGATATTCAAATAAACTAGAAATCCTAAATTCTTCAATTGTGAATTTGTTTGAAATAGCATCTGTCTATTCACGAAAAGTTTTATTGTAAATATTGAATTCCTCTTTTTGTGTTTGTATTCATAATTCGTCGGTATACAAGTGTATATACCTTTCAACAGCAAGACTATGTACGTAGGTTTTGGGGTCTGCTCACAAAAAAACTTTCCATTGCAAAAATTATTACAGGCAACGCTTAAATATTCAATCCAATAGCTATAGCGTAGCGACTCAATCGAATGATAATTAAAATAGCGTGCTAAATAATTAATAAAAAAATAGAGAATTAACAATCAAAGTTTCGTGGATTCTTTATAAAGAGGAAAGTCATTAATAATATTGGCAGAAATATAAAAGAATGAATCAAATAAAGTTTCTGTATAAAAAATCGAAACGTTATGTCAATTAATGTCAATCCGTTTTGGTTGTCTATTTTATTAATTTTGGTTGCACACAGTTTTAATTTTAGTTCTAAATAACGATTACTTATGTATTTGAAAAATTAATTTGTTAAGAACTTGGCAGCAAAATCGACAAAACTGCTATACTTGCATCAGAATGACTCACAAACAAATAGTAGTTTGTTCATTTGATTGTTTGGGATTGAGTCATTCCTTTACGTTTACGCTGGTAAAGAAGGTATTAGTTACCTTTCTGGTGCTATGAAGGGTATGATGGCATCGGTGTTGTGTTTCCTCGAATATCCATCGGTACTATCTAAAGAGGGCAGTTTATCGAGATTACGCTGTTAGTGTTAAGCGGACGTATATAGCCATTGACAGGATGGGTATATACCTATGTAAAAGAGTCCTATATTGCATATTTTGAGTGTGACCAATGTAAAAGAGCCATATTATGTATCTATGCTAGAGTACCCATTAGAAGAGGAACACGGGTCTTGTTGACCGCTATATAGACAGATTACAACTAGAAAGTTTAGATCTTCTTTTTGAGTATCTGACAGTATCAAAATTGTCATTAAGGTTAGACATTCTTTAGTTTATCCAGAACACCATAATTGTTTTTAATAATATTGACTTCACCTTTATCTATTTGATTAATCATATTATATAAACAAAAACTAAATTTTCAAAATTTATTACATTAAAAATTGAATAATTAGAATATACATACTACTTAAAATAGTATTAAATTTAATAATATAAATAGTATAGGAGTATGTATTAATATATAGAAATTAAATGACTGATAAATAGGTTAAATCGTGATCGAAATTCTGATAACAATAATATAGTGTTGACCACCTATAATCAGTGATTTAATTAAACTACTAATTGAGTGGTAGAATATACTCTCAACAAATGAGAACTTTTGTGCCTATCACGAGAGTTAAACAAAGAAAGCAAAATTACAAGAAAATGATATGATTTTTCTTCCTTATAGAACTATAAGTTTATATCTTCTTTTTGAGTATATCTAACCATAGCACTACTGTCATTAAGCCTATTCGAATGTGTTTTACCAATAGCTCAGTATCATAAGTCAATTCACATTAAAACTTAACCTACCTAATCGACTGAAAATGGAGAATGCACCTGGTGATGAAAGACTGTATTTGTGAAGAGTCTATAGAACATGGCTGACTTATTTATGTCGTAAATATTTTGCTATATTATCTGCTACAATTCTCCTAAATCTAAAGTTGAGTTATGTGATTGGTTATTTTGTAACATTGCCTTGTTTATGCAGAGCCTTTCCTATCCTCGACCCACAGTATGCAACAGTCCGGGTTAAATTTCACCCACTCCTCCTCCGCACACACCCCACCCACCTGCATTCCTTCTCACCAGACTTCGCATTCCTGCTCTAATCACGAGTCTGGCAGAAAGTTCGATCCCGGTCCACCGCCTCACTTAATCCCTTCAGGTCTGGCGCTGTTACCAGGATTATTGCCTCAACAACATCTGCAGCAAAAAATTCCAAGTACAGATTCTGCTGTGGAATTGCCAGACCCTCCAACAACTGAATCGGATTCTGATTCGCACTTAAGTCATCTTCATGCCATTACCACCACTTCTAGCAGTGTGATGGATGTTGTAAGGGCCGGTATCAGGATGCGAAGGAGTGCAGCTCTGGTCAATGCAGCAGGTGAGGTGGTAGTGTGGTGTCGTGCCGGACTTCCTATTCCATTAGTGTTGAAATAATCAATCGATAAATTATAGAAATAAATTAAAAGAAATCCCTCCCTAAACATTGCTGATGTCATAGATATTATGCTCCTGTTTGATATGAGCTAATCCCGAATTATCGCTTCTTCTGGAGCAAACAATTCTTGAATCGATAATGTGAATTCTCTGTAATCATAGATTTATGTCTGTATAACTTAAAAATAGCGATTCCTTGGTATCTAAACTAATCTGCATCAGTTTAGGTATTATTGAAAATAGAATTATGATTTTTTTGTTTTAGTTGCATTTCTGGGTTAGGGTTTCATTCAATTTTAATTTTAATAATGAAAACAATTATAGAGAATATGACCCAACATCATAATTCACTTACGATTCAAATTTTGTGATAGCATTGGGATTAAATTTAACTAATTCTGACAGGAAGAACTATTGATCTTAAAATATCTTTAATAGTCACGAGTATGAAACTTGGATATATAGATCGTTAGCTTAGCCGGTGTGGGTGGATTTATAGGCTTTATATTTAAGGCTTTATAAAGTACAGGACGGTCTGTATATGTTTTACACTTACTGGATCTCTGTTATGTACTGATAATGTTAACCTATTTTATACAACTTTTTACAGCTGGTTAAGATACGTGTGTATGTGTTGGTTATTGAATTCTGGTTAAATAGAATGATAGAAATAAATATTTGCATGAAATTGTTTAATTAACTGAACAGTTTATAATTCCTTATTTCTGGTGTATTTACTCATAAATTTACCCATTAGTCATAAATATATTCGAATTTTAAAATTCAAAACTCGTTATTCACGCTTTATTTTCTTGTTACTTAGGCGGTGAGTCATCTGACATTCAAGAAGAACCAGAGGAAGATGCTGACCAAATTGATGTACCTCACTGCGATAGACAATCTTCTGGTGGTGCAAATCCAAAATCAGCACCCGATTCAGTGGGTGTTGGTCGTTTGAGAAGCGGCATATTAAATAGTGTGCCGGCTCAAACTCGTGGTGTTGCATCCAGTCAAAACCCAACTCACTCCTCAACAGCCTCCACTAATAAGCCAGCTCGGTATAATACCGTTCCCTTGGATCAAATACAATGTCCGGGGTGTAGAGAAGCAATCGAAAATGAATTTAGAAATATGAGAACTCCATCATCGGCTATACATACGAAAGAGTTAGTGAACTTATTGATGTCATAGATATTCTAATCTCTATCAATAGTGACTAACTAATACAACAGCTAACCAAATTCAGGCTTATATTAATCTCATAAAAAAAATTCTATTCATATGTTCTGATATACACGTATTATCAACTTACTTTACACAGTTATTTTATCTTTTTGTATTTTCAGTCATTCAAATCAATATTTGGTCAATAATAGTTGCGCAGATAGTCGACCACGTAGGCAAACTTCCGCTGATTCGCGTATTATTCGTTCGAGAACGCCTACATCTAGTGGAATGTTGGACAAGTCAAACGATCAGGCTAAATCTAAATCTTCTCTTAGCAGCAAGTAAATAATATATACTAACAATTACACCTTTAATATATCTAAAGTGAACTTTTGAATTGAGAAATATTTGAATAAATAATATCTAACTAACCAGATTAATCTAGAAAATATTAATTTATCAATATTTTAGTAATGCCTGGGTACACCGTGGGGACTCGATAGAAACTAGTGACCTAATCATTTCTGGTGGTCGTGATAAAAACGTAGCTATGGCCATGGTGCGTCGATTTTGGGTTCGTCTGGTTAAATCTTCCGAAAATGAATCGTTTGGAATCGGTGTGAGTCATGGCCAGTCTCCGAGAGGTGTCGTGATCACTGCCATCAGACCGAATTCTCCAGCGGCAACATCGGGCCAAATTGCACTCTATGATAGAATACTTAAAGTAAAATATACGCTCCTCTTCTCTATATCTAAAAATGTAAATATATTTTGAGAAATCTTCAAAATATGTTAACCGTTTTTATTTTAGGTAAACGACCTATCGACCGAAGGAATGAACTGTGCAGAAGTGGTTAATCTTATAAGTCGATCTGGTAGGGTCCTTGATCTCTTCATTCAACGCCGTAAAACATCCAATTCTGTGATACCTCAAAACTCTCAAACCTTCACTTCTTCCACGCTCAGTGGAGGAGGTAATAATCAACTTAATGTTTCTGGGAATAGCGCTTCCATCAATACCAGCATTGGCAATCGTCAACAGAAAAGTGCAAATAATAATAATCAGTCACATTCTAGAAGGCTGAATAACAGTAGTGGCTATGACCATTCCAGACAGGAATCAAATGCCGGCGCAACATTCGACATGGATGGTAATGTCGTGTCACGGCAAGGGATCGATTTAAACATCACCGAAGATCGTACTCACACTATTGGCGCTGCTAACATTCGCTCAATCAGTTCCACCCCTCAACATGCATCCTAAATTAACATAGCTCGGCTTTTCCACTTGAAGAATCTTTTTTCACTAATTTAATTGAAATTAAATATTCCAAAAAGTGAACAATGAAAATTAATTATTACTTCAATCAAACAAACTGGAATGTAACTGATTAGGTAGCAGTTTTAGTTTCGTTAAAATTGATATTTATTGCAAAATTCCGAAAATCGGATTTTTTTGCTTCCGATTCATTTTCCTATCTTACTTTTAATTTGAATCACCAACCAACCTGAAACAACAAATACAATATTATTATGGATTAATTGTCATTGTAAATAGAGTTTCATTAGATTGATTATTATGTTACCTAATTATTGTATTCCGTGATATACTCTATGTAGACACTATACTGTGGCCCATTTAACAATTCCTTAATTATATCTCTGATTTGCCTTTAACTTATTGATTATATTATTTAGTTATCCAATTATTTGGAAATACGGTACTCGTATTCAAGAGATACATAAATAATAGATGAGGCTATATTAAACATGTTTTCTATGAGGCTTTAAAGCAATGTCCATGTTTTTTTTAAAGATATCGAGAATTTGTCAATTATTCGCATTGCTACCATGTTTTACATAGAGATATAGGAAATATACGAATGTGAGCTAAATTATGTGGTACATACTGTATAAGATATATATATATATATATATATTATAGAAAATTTATGGAAAAATCCCTTTCCCAATAATGTAGATATTTTGTTTTACTATTGGTTGGGTGCATTGATGAATCATACCCTGTCTTGCCATCTGAATTTGCATATATAGCTACAGGCGTATTGGTATGTACTAACAATTCAGGCAGTTTATAATTAACTAGAATGCTTTCTTTAGATATTTAAAAATGAGCTGCTATTGAGACTGAAGAGTTACATGACCATTATTCTTTTATTACAATTTGTGATGAGTCTAATATTACATATCCTCGATTAGAAGTTATTCTATATTGCTATATTGTCTCTTTATTTTGTATTATAAATAACTTACCTACAATTACTGTCATATTAACCTTTACTCAAGAAATTAACTTCTGTAAGGTAATAAAAATACTCAGAGACTTTTAAAGGGTCTTTTTACGGTTTAGAAGCAGTTAATAATCCATAATTTGTTTAAAAACATCTTTTTTCTATAATATGCATGTGTACCTATTCAATATTTCCTAAATCGAAACCTTGTAGGAAGCAAAATATAGATATGTACTATGTAACTATAAAAGACACATATATGAATTTACTCATATATAAACATTTAAACTGTTTATCTTTGCATGTCGATTTGAATTTGATTGCAACTACCTGATCAAAATAAAAAATAATAATAAATGATGTTATTCTAAAATTATATTATACTCTTGACCATTTATCGTTAAAAAATATAAAAAATGTTCATTGAACATTATATAACATCACATACATAGACTGTGTGCTTTAAAATAAAGATATTGTTGCATAAAAGAACAATTGTGACAACAATGAAATGACAAATGCGTGCTCTAATGAATTAATTTGAGAAATAATAACGTAAACATTATAGTGTCCTGTCACATTTGTCGAGTAATATAGAAATAGGATGCACGTTTTCAATTTTGTGAACTAGTTAAATCGGTTATCATAATGTATCACAAGGTTACTTTCAGTCGCCATAATGTTGCTTTTGTCCCGAGAAAGTTGCTTTTATAAATGTGATTTAGGTATTATGTAATCAAATTCATGAAGATGATTTTGTTGCCAGATTTTAAGATAGCCACAGAAATAGACTATCTGTCTTTCTGCGTCCAAGCATGGTCCAAGAAAGCTATAGGTCTATTTAAATGAATATATTATGATCTTACCCATTCCATATTATGAATCATTAAATTCAAATTAATGAATCCTTAATTAATGATGTATATGATCTACCATATTTGAATTTAATTTAAAAGGAATAACCTTTGTAAAGACATTTTTATAGTTATCGGCATATATTTCAACATATCAACAAAACAAAATTATTAGAATGATTGCATTTAATGCAATAATTATTTATCCTACCAGAAAAAATATTACATCTGCCAATGAATTTGATAATTATATAGCTTTACCGTATACTTTTAAATTCCTAATTTTTTTAATGCAAATGAAAATTTCTTGACAATATTTTTGAAATTTACTTTAATGTATAATCTCTCCATTTTATAAATAATTGATAAAAGCGGTAAATAGTTTTTTAATTCACCGGAATAGAAATTTAATTAATATTGTTGATACATACATAAGTATACATAGTGCTCTTACATTGGGTGAGTTTAGTTTTGGTTTTATCTCAACGCATTAGTTTTAATTTAGTTTTAAAACTTGAGATAAAACCAAAACTAAACTCACCCATTATGTGAACTACTAATATACTCTTAAGACATAGATTGTTTGAGTGCATCATTTTATTCCATAGGTTATCTCTATGTACACGAATATTTTAATATTGTGAAGCGTAATTTTGTTCTTACGCTTTATTTTGTAAATGTTTGTACTCCTCTTAAGTTTGATATAAAGATTATTAAAATTCAAAGTGTGGAAATATAAATATAAGCTATTCATATGGCTTTATGTTTTACTAATTATTTCATATAGAATCACAAAGCTAATACTGATCACAATATATTTTAATTTTGTGTAATACAATTAGTTTTATTTACTCTTATTGAATATAAGAATTTCATGCTAATATTCACAAAAAGTACTGCCCTTTTCAGCTTTTATAAATATCGATTAACATTTTTACTACATTAGTATTGAATTCTAAAATATTTACCTACAAACCAAGTTTCATTTTTCTGAGTTTACACTCCAGATGAACTCTGGGCCAAAAATATCATTAGGGCATTAAATTAAGGTAAATGCTACCTAATATTAATTGCGCTTGTATTTTATGATTCTAATATAGGTAATGTTCATGAATACCTTAAGATTTTTAATTTAAAAGTTTGTTACACACCAATATGAGCCAAAATAACTTTACTTAAGGACAGCTGCACTCCAGATATATCTAGATAAATTGATAGAAAATGAAATGTGGCTTACAAAGTAGCAAAATATTTTAGCTCTACTAAAGTATTATTTACATGATCATAATCTCTATTTACCATAGTTAATTTACACTGCTAATAAATGGTGTACCACAAAGACAAGTTGTATAGAAGAATATATAGAGATATTCAAGGAGCATTCTGAAATTCTCAAGGTAGAAGACCTGTTAATATCTATTACCAAGGGAATTTGGATGTAATGCTCTTGAATATGTGATATCTCATGGATATATCTACAGTTTGAATAGTATTTCTATATAGGTAATTGCCCTAGGTGAATTATCTGAGATAATTATTACCTGCCACGTCTTGCTTCAATCGTAAAATACAGCATGAGTTTTACTTTCAGATTTGGTGAAATTTTAAGTGAAAATGAGTTAAAAGGGTAGAATAAATGAATCAAAATCAGAAAATTCTATAAAAAAGGCAAATTGGGCAATGAAAATTTTTAATGAGTGGCTAATATACACACAAAAGAATGAATTAATTAATGGTCTCCACATCTTTAAAGAAAGTCTAGAAATGTCCAAGTAAGAACTCCAGTATTTCGTCTTCAAAGTACGCAACATGAAAGGTGAATGGTATCCTGCAAATACCTTGAAAGATTTACTGCAAGGGATTGGATTTTATTATTGCCAAATTTTAAGCAAACCATTTAAAGTATTTTAGGATATTGAGTTTGAAGAAAGTATAAAGGCATTAGATGCCGCTATGAAAAATGCTCATACAGGAGCTAGTTCCTTATCTGCTGCTGACAAAGAGAAGCTTATTAGGCAATTTCATGCCTACTCAATTGATAAATACATTGTTTTTTATTGTGGTTTATTTTTTAGTCTAAAAAGGGGAATAGAGCAGCAAGAATTAGAGTGGTGGAATCATGTGCAGGTTAATCAATATATGGAAGAGGGCGAAGTTTTGGTTTATTCAAATAATTATGCCAAAAATTATAACAGAGGCTTAAAGCAAGCAAACATTAAACCCAAATCAATTAAAGTTTATCCCAATACTATGAACTCTCAGAGATGCCTTATACAGCTTTATTTTTTACTGTGCAATAATGTAATGGCTTTCTTATTTCTATGATAATTTACTTTATTGCACCGGCATGCCATAAAGTAAATATTATTGCCCGCTAAGTAAAAATATTATCAAAGTTTATTGATCTGTACCAAACTGGATTAAAAAACATTAAAACATTATTTTCATTAATCATATGATAATAGATTTTCTTTAGACAAAACTTGTGACTTTTTTTAGCAGGCGCCTTTTTTTTAATATAGTTTTTCAGAGCTGCCATTTCATTAAACAATTTCCATCCTTTGTAAGTTGAATAGTATTTATTGAGACAGCTATACACCTGCCATAAAGTGGAAGCGGCATACTTATTGGAAATTGGCACAAAAAAATTCAGAATTGATTCCATGCTCTCTATAAAACCATTTTCTTCTGTATAAGAGACAAACGTTTTATGCCATTTGTCGTAAATTGCGACAGATTTACAAGCAAAAATAGTATCTTGCATTTCTTTCGGAATAGATTCACCTAGAACTACATCCATCTTTAATCTTTTTTACACGGTTTACTTATATCACTACAATCGCACTGAAAATAAATATACGCGTAAATACTAAAATTTTCATCTGTTGGTGTTGCCATTTAAAATTTTGTATAGAAATGGATGGATAAATTTCATCCCTTCCTGTATATTAAAATGAACAACACCAACAGACACTACTAAATTCAACGCATAAACATCAGTGTTATAGGATGTTTCATGGTAAAAAATAAAATTCTCTACTCAACGAGTGCATAATATGCATCGTTTTGCATTCAAATCTATTAACAATTTATGACACTCGCCCTACGGCTCGTGCATAGACATGTTAATCTTGTAGAATGCAATAAAGATGCATATTTCACACTAGTTGTGTAAATAACTATTATAAACTGTATTCAAAAATGAGGCCAGCTAATCGAAAACAAATTCGTTTTATTTAAAACCTAAAGTTAAATGGAATTAAATTAATTTTAAATCAATTACCATACTTAATTGAAATGTTTATCAATACTAAATTAAATTCAAATACTTAAAAGTTATTTATGCGTTTTATGGGTATGAAAAGATATGTAGTGATAAGATTCTCTAGCTAAAATAACCTGGATATCTATATGATAATTAGGCTATCCATGAGATATACTATCAGATTTAGGATTGTCAAATGTCAAATAGAAGGATATTTAAATGATTTTACTTAGAACAATTTATGGAGTTCAATATTTAATATCAAATATAAGCAAAGTATAATTATAAATAAATATGTAATTTATGAGTAACATATCAACAATATATTAGAATGAATATTCATCATTTAAATTATTGATGTTGATTACATATTGATTATTATTGTTTTTAGAAATAACAATGACATCAAATCAAAAGAAAAAAAGTACCAATAAAAAGTAGTCTGTTTGTTTATTTTAGATTTAAAATATTTATTATATATTTATATTATTTACTCTTTAATGGTCTTTAATTTTTTTTTGATGATCCATCCCCCCGTGGAACATCCAAATAAATTCTTGCGCAGTTTTTTTATTGATTGATTGATTGACAAGTGGGACACAGTGCCTTTAAGAACCCTCTTGAGGTCAGCAGGAACCCTTAACTCCCCCTGGTAACCAATAAGAAGTATTGACGTAGTTGAAAAATCCAACTCAGGGTGTCATTTTACATCATAATCCATGGTCCAAAATTGAAAGTGAGCTAGATCAACATAGAGTAGTCTAATCTAGGATCCACCTTGCTGAGTTCGAATCTGCTATTTATTTATTTTAACCTCAGACTACTTATAAGTAGTGCAAATAATATTATTTTAAATTATTTGATATACTTGCAAAACTTAGTTCTAGGGGGTAATCAAAGGTTGATTACTCGTTCAAATTTTCAGACATGTTCCAACTTTCAAAATTCTGACAAAATTCATACCTTCCCACAATGTAACGCATCTAATTACTCTAAGCAAACTAAGTCCTGTCAAAACTAAAGTTCAAACTTTGAATTGTGAATTACAGAAATTGTTTTTGGCGGGGCAGGGATGACTCATCGAACAAAACTTTCATGGTAGAGACAAGTGGACCATGGATTATGATGTAAAATGACACCCTGAATCCGAATATGATGGCTAAAATACTGTCAGACCATTCCTTCCTCTCAAAAAGTTGGATTTTCCAACTACGTCAATACTTCTTATTGGTTACCATATCATACCCCTAACTCCCCCTGCTGAACCCAAGTTTTTTTTAAAGGCACTGTGTCCCACTTGTTAAAAAAATTGCGCCAGAAATTTATTTGGTTGTTCCACGTGGAGATGAGTCATCAAAAAAGTTCTTTGGCTAGGTCAGACCGATACTTCCCTTACTACTTATATTTTATTACATTATACATGCATGTATTTTCTTTATATTGTTAATTTTATAGATTGAAATCATGAACCTATTTGCACATAAACTTAAATTTGTTTACTCTTTCTCCTGCAGAAATGTATGTGGTGATGGAGATGGACCTAATAAGATCGGAAATTCTGATAAAGAGGACGGATTGATTAGAGATTTTGGTGATGAGGTTGGTGACCGACTGGCTAGTATGAGGCCCTCACGTGAACTCCTCGACTATTATAGACGTAAAGTTGGTGAGCTCACCAGTGACCACGAGGCGGTACTGCGCCGCTTAGACCTTATGGCAGAGAATAACGCTAGTGAGCAAAGCTTGCAATACAATATCCGCCAGAGGGAAGATGAGATTGCAGAACTGCAGAAAGCTCTATCAGATATGCAAGTTAGTTTCTTTGAATTTTTTTCCTTAGTTGTAGTAATTTAACCAATGATATTGTAGTATGTATTGTTTTCTTTTTGAAATTTTAGATGTACCTATTTCAAGAAAGAGAGCAAGTATTACGTCTTTATGCTGAGAATGATCGTCTCAAGATACGAGAATTGGAGGATCGTAAAAAGATACAACATCTTCTTCAACTCAGTGGCTTGAATGAAAGTGAAGTAACATATTTTCTCAAAGTTCCACCTTCAAGAACTCCTTTAATACTACAAAAAGTCCCTCAGATGAGCAATAGTAATAAGTTAGGCTATAAACAGCCCCCTCATGGAAATCAATCTTACAAGCAAGGTTAGTAAACTATCGTTTTATTCACCCGATCTGCGCTTAATTAAGTTAGACAAAATTTTATCGAATTCAACATGTAGGGAAAATTCAAAATTCATTCAAATTGAAATTTGTTTTACAGGTACTGTGCCATTATTGGCCCATGAGTCATTACAACGAGAATTGGACTCTCACAAGGAGCAGGTAGATAAATTACAGCACCAAATTGAAGATCAAACCCGTCTCTCAAAAGAACAAATCGATGCCCTGATTGAAGATAGGCGCATTAGAATCGAAGAGGTTGAAGCGCAAAGAAAACGCGATCAAGAAAAGATAAACTCTCTCGCAGAAAAGTGAGATTATGATTTAGCTAATAAAAGATCGTACAATGTCTATCTAAATTATATCAAATACAGAAAGATTTTTTTAAATATTTTTATAGATTAAAGAAGACTCAAGATCTACTCTATGACAGCTCTAAAGATTTTCTTGAACAGAGAAATCGTTTCCGCAAGTCAGAAAAGTCTTGGATCGATGAAAAAGATCGTCTGTTGAATCAACTAGAAAAACAAACCAGAGCAGCCCAAAGAAATCAAGAATCTGCTGCAGTTACAAATGCCTTGTACAAAGCCAACAGGCCGACTAACTCTGGTAATCGATTGCTGTTTTTTAGTTTCTTATTTAAATATTCTTTAATGTTTTATGATTATGTATTATCTGTGTATGTTGCAGCTAAAATGGGGAATTGGGCCTCAGATCCTTTAGACGAGCTTGTTGGTGGCGAATCTGCCATTATTAGAGCCCGTCAAGAAGTTGGACAACAGATGGTTGAGAAAAAAATGGACGAACTGCGTCAGACTATCA
Source organism: Monocelis spectator (assembly GCA_036784945.1). Taxonomy (NCBI): domain Eukaryota; kingdom Metazoa; phylum Platyhelminthes; order Proseriata; family Monocelididae; genus Monocelis; species Monocelis spectator. Next base: position 515 of record JAYMFX010136656.1, on the reverse strand, counting down.
AGAGTTTGGAGTATCAGCTTGATCAACAACAAAAGCTAGCTGACATGTATCGAGAACAGGTAGATTTATTGATGCTTGATTATCTGATCTGATTTCATTTTTATCTACCGTGTCTTCGTTTGTCTATTCTTATGCGCATTTGTGAATTAGGTCATACAAATGGAAGATGATTTAGCCCGAGTGAGAGAAGAAGGTGACGTTGGGAAAGAAGTGTTTAAAGATCGTTCTGAGAAAATTAGTAAACGCTTACAGATGATGAACCAGCGCTATCAGGACCTTGAGAGAAGGCGGAATCTTGAAGTGCAAGGTTTTCAGACTGATATATCTAATCTGCGAAAGAAGTTAAGAAATCTTGAGAAACAATTATACAAAGCAAGTTATATGTATATAATTAGATTTTTTTTCATAAATTGTGAAGTAATTATTCTTATAACAAACTAGAAAATTAGCTCTTGTTGCTGGGAATAAAAGTTTATTGTAAAATTTTCGACTGTACACAGTCCTAATCATTACAG